>JAYMFT010046861.1:0-29962 GCA_038088735.1 Panulirus argus | reverse complement strand
ATGGCAGTAATGAAGGTTAAATCGCACTTCAGTAGGAGTTCATAGAGTTTTAATTTAACATGCAGTTTATCTATGAGCTCCTACTGAAGTGCGATTAAACTTCATTACTGCCATCACGGACTAGTGTGATTTTCATCTCTATATACATACATACATATATGCTTGAAAAAAAAAAATAAAAACTAGAGCAAGTGCGAATGATTAAAATGACGACATTATGAGCGTCATGAACAACACATCCAGCTGACTCTCAGGAATATCATGTAGTTGGCTCAGATGGGTGGAGAGGTCTAGTATTCAGTAAATTTTGTGGTACTGGAAGGTATTAAGTGCAAATATACTGTCCGACGAAAAGCAATAGAAGAAGTCCTCAATTTTCAGTTTGTGTGTACTGATCATCATGGCTTTTGCTGTGCAGATCCGTCAGCAGCTTCAGGCGCTAGTTTCGTCTGGTGGCTCCCATAAAGATCATGACAAGTAAGCTGAATATATTTTAAAATATTACCTGTTTGTCCTCAATGGGAGGAAGTTTTAAACTCACGGGACCGCATATCTCGTACATTATCTGCTCATCTTGCCATTTCTTAAACTTGCAATGTATTCTGATCGCATGAACCATGTCCTGAATAATTCTATTCCATCCATTCACTGATATAAAAAGTCCTCTTTACAGTTTTTTGTAACGAGTGTCTTCCTTGCTATTCTGTTATTTCTTGTTGCTCTGTCCTACACCTCTCAAAGAATTGTTCACTCTCCACGTTATCGACCTGTTTTAAAAACTTATGGTTATGATCAGGTCACCCCTCACTCCTCTCTTTTTCCAAGGTGGGCAGATTTAAAGTCTGTAGCTTTTCCCTAAAATCATCTGTCTTAATTCCGATACCATCTTTGTTGCCCTTCTCAGTACATTTTCTAATACTTGTATGTGCTTCATCAGGTGCAGTGACCAAAGTCGAGAAGCATATTCTAGTTTTGGCCTTTTGTTGGATATGAACAGCTTACTAAATATTTCGTCATCCATATACTTGAAGGGTATTTTGATATTTCCCAGAAGACTGTTTGTCATCTTTAGTATTCTCCTGATGTGGGACTCTGGTGTTAGGTTAGGGTCCATCTTGACTCCCAAATGCTTCTCTCACGCAGAACCTTGAAGTTTATATTGAGGCCTTCTTCCACTTTCTCCCATCCTCATTACCTTAATTTTTCTTGGGCTGAATTTCATCAACCATATTTCGGACCAACTTTGGAGTCTGTTTAGGTCCTGTTGTAAGATGATGTAATCCTCGCTTTTTACTTTTCTTATGACTTATACTTCATATGCAAACATATTCAGGTAGGATTCCATGTCAACCAGGCAAGCCATTCACATAGATTAAGAGTATCGGTATCAAACAGAACCCAAGGGCATTCCATTGATGACCTAAACCCATTTGGATAAGGCCCCTCGGACAGGTCAAAACTGTTTATAAATGGTGTTATAACTCTTTTATTCTCATTTTGGTAATAATCCCTTTCCTACCCACCTTGCTGTTGAAGTATTAATGGAGGATAAGAAGTTAGAAATAAGAGTGCTAATGAAAACCCACACTTTAAAACCTTATTTTTATACCTAACAACAAGTCAAGAAGAGTAGAAAGACGTTCCCAAAGCCACAACAAAGCCATAACACACATCTTTTAACTAATGAATTGCCTTAGATGCTTTTTATAGTTTGATGTGATCACAGAAACACGTGCAGGATACCGTTGTATGTTGTCATTCATGTTGAACAGTATCAAATATTGTGATACCATAATGCTCAAGTGTACCTTTCTCCTCTTCAAAACACGTCATATATTTTGTCATTGTCTTTTGAAGGTAAATTTTCAGTTAGTGGACACACATTTTCTAGGATTATGATCTGTGTTTTGCTCTTTTGGAATCATTGTTGCCATTATAAATAGTGAATAAAGAGTGTGAGATTTTCTTTTTTCACTCTTGAAACTGATCTTTGAATATTAGATGATTTGTTTTTTAGTGATAAAGGTATGAGGGAGAGACAGAAAGTGAGGTTAGTTAATATATAACTAATTTAAAATAACAATAAACATAAAAACTTAGAGATAAGCTTCCTATTTTAACTTTACAAATGTCTTTTGGGTTTTGGTATTGGTGAATTCCATTGTTTAAGAAAACATCTCTGTTTAATTGTGCTTTGGATCATTTGGTTTTGAAGGTAAACAGTGAGTTCAGATGTCTGTAGAGAGATATGGAAATATATATGAACCTGAATCTATGAAAAAATATACAGTATATATTTTCATACTTTTTTGGTGTTTCCTTTGTTAATGAGGTAGCTCCAGTAACTTATGAAGAAAATGCCTCATTGATAACATCCCAAGGGGCAATGAATTTCCTGCAGCCAGTGACTTAAGTCAAATTATGACCAAGGAGCAATGAATGTGCAGTTTGAAAGAGGATGCCTTTTGTATGTAAAGGGCTGAAGATTGTTTTGCCAAAATTCAGAATATAATTAATCTTGTGCCTTACCTGCATTTGGGAAGGGTACATCGTACCATGTAATGTTTGGAATGGATAAAGAATCTAGTGAACAAAATGTTTATCCTGAGATAGAAGAAGCTTTTGATGAATAAAAGGAGAATGAGCTTGCAATCAATAAGAGGAGAATGAAGACAAAGTTTTAACAATGTGGCTATTGTTGGTGCATCTTTTTGTGATTATTGTACTAGCGAGTGTTAGTGATTTTATTGGAAAGGAAATGAAGGTAAATTGATAGAGGTGAAAGCTTATTTTGATGTTTGCTGTTCTGACTTATACAGTACTGGAGTGTAGCAATTTGGTGTATTAGATAAATACTAGACTATAATTTGTTGTCACAAGAAAAAACTATTTTGGATGTTAAAATGGGAAGGATGTGAGGCATGAGACATCAAATTACCATGTCATCGTTGAACTATGTGAAAATGATTTGCTTTCTCGTACAGACCTTAAATTGAAGCATGCTAGAAAGAAACATTTACATAAAATGTGAAAGTGAATAACTTGTATGATATGTTGAGATGTAAAGATGCAGCTTTGGTATTTGATTTTAAGACAGATTCATGAAATTATGTAAAATGTGGGAGAAAATTGGGATGGGGAAGTGGAGAAGGTTGTTGGAACTCCAGACATTCATAAGTAAGAATGAAAAATCCTACATTGTTAAAAGATAAAGGTGGGATGTGCTGCTTTAGAAAACAAGGTCGTAGTGAAGGTTAAGTTATCCATCTATCTGCCTATATCTCTGATGCCTCCCATCAAGGGGGTTAAGCATGAATTATAAGAATCTTTAGAGGATGATAAGAGGGTGAAAATAGCTCTGCAATCATCAGTAGTTTCAAAATTAAAGCAGCATAGTGGAATAGTAGGTATGCCAGCAGACCATTTACAAAGAATATGAATTTTATAAGAGAGAGGTTAGGAAGTCTGAATAGACAATTCAACAAGCGCAGGCTTGACAGTCAATTCAAACCTGAGGTTTGTATACAGGAAAAGTGTGGTGGTTATAGGTTGGGTAGACATATTTTAGATAGAGATAAGGGGGAGAAATTGTTTTGCAAGTGAAATAAATTGGATTCATAACAGCAGGATACAAGAAATGAAACAAAGGGACAGAGTGTAGGAATATGCTACTAAACAATGGTCAGATACGAGTTATGTGTGATGTCTGTACACAGATTGTTTCGGGGAGGCTTGGGAAGTAATATGAATTAGCAAAGAAAATGGATTGGAAGGTACTGGAACCAACTGTGTTGAGTAGATATCTAATACCAGTATGTTAATTAGATCATCATGATATTATAAATTGGTTTTGAGGGAATACTAAGTTAAATGATTTTCATCATGAGTGAATATTGTATGCAGATTAATAATTTTAAGTTATTTTTCAGGTATCGTGCAGTCTTAGACTCCATTCTTAAAGTTGGCAATGAAAATGACATGGCTGATGGACTTCAGGCATTTATTGAAGCAAGTGAGTGCTGAGTCACAGCTCTTCATCTCTCAGTGTACTGAATGTTAGCCTTCTAGTCTAATTATGCTTCAAATATTAACATTGTCTCTTTCTACGAATAGTAAACACAGTCAAGGAAGATTCTTTTAACATAGACTAATTTGGGTTGGCCTTCATATGAGATATTGAAAGGCTCCCTTAAGTGGAGGTAGAGATAGTTTTATATTGTTAAGTTACTCCTTAGATGTGCTTATAAGTAGGCCTCTAGCATAATGACTGTATAGAATAATAATACTGTACTAAAAGTATATAATCTTTACTTGTGGTTGTCACTTTACTGTAATCCCTGCCTGAAGGGATGTGTCACAAGATAAATGTATTAACTTTCGTCTTGTCGTGAAGGATGACTTGGTTTCAGTTTGGTTATTGAGGTTTAGCAGTGTTTTGTTTTCTTCATTGTTATTTCGGTTTTGTGATACAGTATCTGTCTGAGGCCCCGATACTTATCTGTTATCTTCAGTCTTATTGTAGCTATAGATGTTGCATGATATGAAATACTGTATCAGCAAGGTCAGGCTTTCATATAGAGAAAGTAGTATTTGCATAGAGAGGTTTATTTTTTAGGGCATCCTTTGGTTTGGTTTTTGTACTTTCTGCTGTTTGTTCCACATAATTGATCTGGTTTTTCCTTCAGTGAGAATATGGAATTTTTGAGACACGAACCAAGTCAAAAGGTTTTAGGCCCATTTGGTATATCTTTTTAATTACTTGATAATTTTTTTGTAGCTTTTTTTTCTCTGATCCCCCCCCCCCTCAGTGTAAGGTATCCTACACTTCACATGTCTGAAGTTCTTGGTGTACTGTGTCTTCAACAAGACATTCGTGTTCCCTGAGTCATTGTGTGGGGATACAAGAGATAGTTTTGGCTGTTAGAATTTTTGAAAAAGTCCCTTTTGCCCTGGCTAGTATCCTGATGATAAACTGGTTGATCTTTTCGGTGATGGTGGGCTGTTCAAGCAGGATTGAGGGCCCCTTCTCCAAATGAGTTCTGCTAACATGCCAGTTAAGTGGTAAGTGTCATCATTACTAGTATGTGATAGTGAATGATGTCAATCTTGTCCTGGATAGAGACAAAGGACAGGATCAGTTCACATCCTTGTGTCATAATTAGGGGATATGGAAATGAATCAGTATTCTTACTATACCATTCCCTGATTGATCTAATGATGATACCTTAAGGTAACAGAGGAAGGGTTTTATTATGTTATTGCCCCCAGTACCTGTCTTGTATTCATGCATGTCTTGTATTTCATTTGCAAAGAGGTTGGAGCTTCATCTAGAAGGCTGTAATACTTTTTTTCTTTTATCTCTAGTCTATACTGTGGACCCAGTGGTTGTCCAACTGTGCTGAAAAGAAATACTTTTTTTTTTCTAACAAACCTTGGCAACCTTGGTAAGGAGAAAATTTTTTATTGGACTTAAGGGTTTAATGTATTAGAGTTCACTTCTCTGGTAAATGTCTGATTATTCCCAAGTATTTACTTGAGGTATTTGTGGTAATCTTGTAGTTTAGTTTGAATTTCCCTTCACCAGAGAATTTTGGTTTTCCCCTGAGTCAGGTATTTTCCCTGGCCATAACCAGAGTATGTAGTACTGCTTGTATATTGCCAACTGCATGGGGTTGCAGTTGTCTAAATGACCCCTTCGGAAGACATCATGCTTGGAAGCTGCTTTTCTCTAATATTCTATTCAGACTTGAGGTGTGCAGTTGTCTCAATTTATGGTTTAGGCACTTAAAGCTGCCAGACATGGGCCATATACATATTTGATAATCCTGCTCCTTGTATTATCCCCGAAACTTACACAAGTGTCCTAGGTCTAAATGACTCTGGTAGTTGGTAGGCCTTTAGTATAGATACCTTTCCCCCTACCTTCTTGTGAATATCTGTTTTTCCACTATATTTTATGGTAAAAGATATGAACACAAGGGGCACAACTCTTTCATTTATTTGTACTGGTAATTGTTTATGCTGAATCTTACGTCTCAGTTTCTTTGGGATACCACCATCCGTATCTGTTGCTGTAGGAATATTTGATAAACTGCTGTTGAAAAATAATTGTTCTTTTTTGTGTGTAATTTATTCATTTTCCTTTGCAGTTGTAAAGGAGACTGTAAGCCTGGTAATTTCACGTCAGCTATTGTCTGATGTTTCTACTCAGCTCACATCTATGGCAGATAATGTTGCAAAGACAGTTGCACATTTTACACTTGACAAAGTTAGTACAGCAGTAGCAGTTGTGCATTACTCATATATGATAAAAAGAAAGTTTAGCAGTTTATATTGTTTAACTTATTGTTCATTCTTGAAGATTTTCATGTAAGGTAATAAAAGTTGAAATTAGGGACCTGGCTTAAGGGTAATTATAGTTTCATTGATGAAATATTAGGAGATATTTGAGCTACTAGTTCAAAGGCCATTGAAAGATATACTATAGAAATTGTTTAATATGCTTCACTGAACCTTAATACACTTACGGTCTGTTTCTTTGTCTTGTGTACCATGCGAATGATTCAGCACATTCTCATATTCTAGTTTCTTTATGGTTTGCCATACAAATCAAGAAATCCTTAGGGCTATCACCACATTGTATTTGTCTCTTATTAGGTACAGCCACGTGTTATTAGCTTTGAGGAGCAAGTGGCAAGCATAAGACAGCACCTGGCAGATATATACGAACGGGAAAGTTCTTGGAGAGATGCAGCTGCAGTTCTCACGGGAATTCCTCTGGAAACAGGGCAAAAGTATGTACATACATTCTTTTGTAAGACTGCAATGTCTGCTTGATAGTGGTATTTAGGAAAGTTTAGCTGTAGGTGACCCACATTGAATTTAGGAAATAGTTCATTTATTGTAAATGATATACATCCTAACTCTTATCTTCAGCTCCTCTCACATTTATATAGGGTGGATCAGGTGTATATGGCCTCATTTCACACATACAGATCTCCAGTCCATGTTTAGTATATTGATATGAAACTTGAACTTTTATGATGATTTAAGTACTTCTTGCTTTTTCACTTTGTATATTAAGTATGCACGTATATACTGGGTCCTCCCCATTAATTTACAGATTGAGTAATAATGTCAGATTATAGATTAAGGTCATTCTTCATATGAGACCAGACTTTCAGTTCACACCACAGTAATACACAAAATGATTCTTTTGCACCTTATCACAGATCATTCCTTTGGTACCTTACTCTGAAGTATTTTTAGCCCTAATTAGTATTTGTCTGTGTTCTTTTGTGTGATAAGATTTTATTTGTATTTCAAGATGCAAATGCCTTATAACAATCTTTTGTCATTTGATGAATTCATCTTCGTATTTTATTTATCATTATTATTATATATTTATTTTCTTATTTACTGTACTTGATCTCTGTTTCCCACGTTAGCGAAGTAGCGATATTATTATTATTATTATTATTATTATCATTATTATCATAATTATTATTATTTTCATCATTATTATTATTATTATTATTATTATTATTATTATTATTATTATTATTATTATTATTTTGATACAACCCCAGGACCCCTATTATGGGGCTCTTATAGCTTATAGCTTTGAGCATGGACATGAAGGACTCCTTTGGAGTGAGAATATCTTTGCCAAGACTGTACTTCTTTTTTGTCAATTGACAATGATATAACATTGCTAAAGCTGACATTTTGAAGTTGACTTGTTTTCTGCCAACACTTTAAGTTTATTAAGTGAAGATATACAAATGATATACAAATAGATATGTATATGTTTGTAGTTTTTGTACTCTGCAGAGCTTGAAGGAAAAATATGTCTAGTCCTGTTCAGTCAAAGCATTTGGACCATAAGAAAATACTTAATAGCCCAACAGTTTCAGTGTTCCTCAACAAACATCCTTAGGCCAACAAAAATGAAGTGTTCATGTTGATAAATCCTTAAAGCTCAGATGTGAGCCAGCTAGTGGATATACATTCATAATTGCAACAGGTTGAGTAATTCATGTTTCCTTGATTAATATTGTAGAGTAACATTCTAACCATCTGCACAGTTGTTATGAAGAAAGATTATATGCTTATTTGATGGCAGGAATGATTGTGTATGCCCATCAGATTGCCTAGAATGTTAATTATATATAAATTTGAAGGACAGTTTATGAAAATGGTCATGTTTAGTGCATTCTGCTTGTGTGTTTGTGGTTCAGAGACGTTTCTAGAACTGCAGATACAGTCTAACTCAGCTGTGATTTTTAACTTGTCTTCTTGATGGTACAAAAGCAATTATTAGGATCAATCATAAGATGAAAAGAATTATCTCTAGCTCAACTCACAGTGGATCAAGAATCAGCTTATTAGGTTGAGTCTCCAGTGGGATTTGTAAATTGTTTAGCATCATCTTGATGCTTAGTGTGCTACCCCAGTAACCCCAATTGGTGTTTTGAGACCCAGAAATGAATACTGGCTGTCGCTGAAGAGATAAGCATGTCATAAGAAAATATTTGTGTCTTATTTTAAGAAGTCAACTTTATCACTGAAAGCATTTGTGCCCAACAGAAAAAACTGTTTAGTGTTAGTGTAGTAAAAAGGTGTAAAAGCTGTTTAGCTGCTATGGAAATAATATTGTAGGCTGTTCCTCATTTTGGCAGTTAGCTAAAAAGCAGCTGGGGATTGTTCTTTTTCCTTAGTTTGTTTAAAGGGTAGATTGACGGGATTTCTTATACTGTATGTTAAAGGCCTCAGTCATGAACAGCAGTTCTCATTGAGGGCAGGACTTAAGTGAAATATTAAAGGGGCTAGAAAGATAGAAAAGAAAATAGAGGAGAGGAAAAATAATTTGAGTTTTGGAGCAAATGGAAAATCATACCCTATAAGAGGGGAGGGATTGCAGATGTTAGGAAAGACGTGAGGAAGTAAAGTGTTGCAGAATTTGCTGGTTAAGCTATGGAATAGGCTAACAAGCAGCCAGATCTTGGAAACAAAAGCTGGAGTAATATGTATAGGGTAAGTTGGTCAAGTTCTAAAGTTAGATTAGGTGATATGGGGAGTCAGATTGTTTTGGACTTCACACTTAGTTATTCTAGTTTTGAGGCTCACCCTCCCATTCACCTTCCACCACTGCCTCTGCCTGGGGAATTACATATTATCTTCAGGGCATCTCATGGCCATAGAAGTTAGGATATTCATTTCTTTTTCATACTTGATCACTGTTTCCTGTGTTTGGAAAGGTAGCACCAGGAACAGACAAAGAAAGGCCACAACTGCTCACATCTATTCTCCAGCTTTCATGTTTAATCCTTTATTTATACATGTACTTCCTATATAGGAAGTGATAAGAGCCATTATTGAATTTATGTCAGGCTCACCTACCCCAACTCATCCTTCACCCCTCCATGTTCCTTATTCCATGTGTAGGAAGAGACTGATGTGTGTTCAAGAGAAAACTGCTCATTGTAGAACTCCACTGTAGAGCTTGAGGGTTTTAGAGATGAAGCCTTTTATGAGTGATTCTGGCTTGGCAGTCAGCTATGAAGATAGTCAGCCGCTTTCTGTCATTATAGTGGAGGTTGGTGTCAAGTATATATTTTGTGACCATGGATTGGAGGATAGTGACAAAAGCTTTTTTGATGTTTGTTGTCACCAAAGGTATGTAGAATGGGGGTTGTGGTTAGTTGAAGCTATCTAGGATATGTCATGTGTGGTCTGCATGTACTGTGTTAGTGGAGTAATTAAATCTAAAGCCATATTGTGTGGGATAGTGTGATATATTGCTTTATTTTGTTGTGATTTGATTTTCAAAGAGTTTGGATACTAAAAACAATTAAGTGTTTTAGGTGGAGGGTTAGTAGGGGGGCTGGGAGAGTTTTTGGTATTTTTGTATTTTGGCAAGTCCAGATGGGGATTTTGTTATGTGGCCAGAAGTAGTTAAAGATATCAGCAAGTGCTTTGATTGTAATTGGGTCAAAGTGTTTTATGTGAAAGTTAGATGTGTTGTCAAGGCTTGTTGCAGAATTCTTTCAGATTATGATTGCTTTGCATGTCCTGGTTGGAGAGAAGGGTGGATTGTGTTTAGGTTTTTGATTTATATTCCAACTCTTTTCACCATTTCATGTCATAGGGAGTTAGTCATGAAGAACAGCCTTATTTTATTACATCCACTTTAGTTGTCGTGAATTATGCACCAAAACAAAAAACCGCTCTCTATAACCAGGCCCCAACAGACCTTTCATTGACTATTTCATGTTCCTTGGTTCAATCCATCAACAGCATATTGCCCCCTGTATATCACATCATTCCATTTCACTCTATCCCATGCATGCCTCACACCCTCCTGCATATTGAGGCCCTGATATCTCAAAGTATCTTTCACTCCATCCTTCCCCTCCTCCTTGGTTTTCCCTTTTTCTTGTTTGCTCCATCTCTGATATGAATACTTTCATAGTCATCCTTTTTAGAAGGCCAAACCATTTGAGCACTCTTGTCTCTTATCCAGTCATTTCATATTTGATCAAACCTTCTCACATCTCATTGTTTTCATAAATTTCATTTTCATCAGGTCCTTCATGTTCTGTAGTTTTGTATCTAGGGCCCACGCCTCACGTCCGTACTGCGGTGTCAGGAATACTATACCTTCAAGCATACCAACTTTGCACACTCCTCAATGTGAGGGGGACCTTAGTCCCCTCAACAAATCAAGGGTTAATACAGCACTCATGCTGCCACATCCACTTCCAAATTCAGGCTCACACTCCAAATATCCTACCCTTTCTACTGCTAAACCTGATAACCTTACGTTTATTCACATTCCCTCCCAACTTTCACCTTTCAGAAACTCAGAAACCAGCTTCTGCAGTTTATCACTTGAATCTGTCACCAGCACCATGTCATCAAAATAAAGATACTTACTCACAACCTGACAGACTGCAGACTTACCTCTCTCTCCAAGACCCTTAAGGCATTCACCTCCCTTACCACCCCATTCATGTGACATCACACACCCTTGCCGTAAACCCACCTTCAGAGGGAAGTACGATTCTCTTTTCCTGCTTGCACACAGGCATTACTTTCTTGAAAATTCCTTGCTGCTTCCAGTTGTTTTCCTTCCTCACCATATATTCAGAAGTGGACTGCCCATATCAACACCTTCAGTGTGTTTATAAAGTTCACTATTGAAGAAAAACATCATGTCCTTATTGGCAATTTTCATTAAACAACTGGCTTTTATTAAAACCATGTACATAGATGTTGAGGCTTTTGCATGGTGAATTGACGATATTATTAATTTTTTGGGGGAGGTTACATAAGAGAATAGGTTTATGACAGCAGAATTTGCCTATATTTAATGATTGGCTTTCTTAATGTTTAACAGTTGTTTAGCTAAAGAAAAGGTTTTATATAGGAAAAGGACTGACATTCAGATTGTTAAGAAGAGGGACAAAGGATTTTGATGTAGAACATTGTGCCTGTAGCCAACAAAATGGGCATCATTGAACAGCTTTGTTTGTGTATTTGAGGAAATCCATACTGAACTTCTAGTCAAGAGTCACATGCAGATAGCATTAAAAAGATGTGATAGTTTATAAATTGCATTTTGTGAGTTATAAACCATCAGTATCAGTTTTCCAGGAACTTAACCATGTCAGTAAGCAGGAGCTAGGTATGTGACTTTGCTGGATGAGTGTAGGACTAGTTAGGTTTAAATAGTCATTGTTCTCAAAAGGGAAGTTACATTGTGGGTATGATGGGTCTTGTGATATATTAAATCATCGTCAGTAGTGTTGGAGAGATAGATTGTGTCCAGATCACAGATGAAAAAACGTAACTATTACCTGCATGAGAAGTGTAGTTTCAATTGGATATGTGTCTGGTGAGGTGGAATTTTGGACTGGATTGGAAGGATAGTTGCTCTATGCTTGTTGAGTCATTACAGTGTGTATGTTTGCCATTCTGGTGTTAGCAGAGGGAGGGGGAGACCTTTGAGTTAAGTTAAAAAAATGGGAAGCAGGGGTATGCTTTTTATTTCTACTTAGGGTTGACAGTTTGTCATGATGTGGTTTGGGTAGAGTGCTGTCTTGTGCCTTTGCAAAGAACTAGATGCTATGCATGTTGATGTGGGATTATACTGGAAGTGCTGTCATTTCATAGAGTAGATGTTGAATATTAATGGTTGTTAAGGCTGCTGATGATTGTTTTGAATGCTCTGTTTTGTATGATATGCAGTTTGTTACATTTGCTTTTGCAAGGTTGGATGACCAGATAGATGAGCCATAGGTTAGGATGGAGTGGATGAACTGTTTGTAGAGTGATTCTTTTTCTTGTTTGAATATGATGCTGGTAAGTGTTCTAAGGATGTTCAGTTTATATACTGCCTTTGTGTTGATGTTTGTGGTGGCAGGAGTAAATTTCATTTACGTCATCTGTGATACTTAGTATGGTTGGGGTTTTTGTTGAGTGGGAATGGCTGACCATTCAGGGTTAGCCATGGATTCATGTCTTTCAGGGGTTTAGAGAGTGACATTGGATTTCTGTGAGGGTGTAGACATTATGTTTTGAGTAAATTAAGTAAACATTATATTTTGAGTAAATTAATGTTTAGATTGTATATGTAGTGTTGTATATTTGTTCTTGTTTGATTGCGATCATGGGGTTGTGTACATATGAGTGAGGATATTTTTACCCTGTGGTATGTGGGAAATGATTGGAGGTCATATAGGAAGAGAATGAAAAGCTTTGAAGATAGAACTGCTCCCAGGGGATCTCCATTATACATTTTAAGGGTATTAGAGGTGGTGTTTTTGTGATTGTTTCTGGCATGGCATCCAAATATAAAGTTGGCTGAGCATTTTTTTGTCACTCTGTGGAGGGTATTTGAATATCGTATGTGTTAGGGTATGTCTAGGGATGGTTTTGAATGCTTTGTTGTTATCTTGTGACAAGTATTGAGGAAGGGGTGTTGTTATTGATTGAAGCCATCCAAGATGTATTGTGTGAGATTTGTATGCAGTGTGTTGGGAGAGTGATTGGGTATAAAGCCTTGCTATATGGATGAGATTGGGATTTTATGGTTGACTCTGTTGTGGGTCAGTTTCTCGTAGAGCTTGGACATTGATGATACTCTAGCTGTGATGTAAGACCTTGAAAGGGAGAGGATCTGAATGGTTTGGAAGAACTCAGGATGGGTGCTATTTTGGCAAGTTTTCAGATTTTTGGAATTTTTTGTGCAACCAAGAGTTGTTGAAGATGCTTTCCAGTGCTTGGATTGCAAGAAGCCTGCAGTTTTTTAAGTGAAAGTTTAATATGTTGTCAGGGCCTGCTGCAGTAAGTTCTTTAGGATTTTTTAGTTACAAGAGCCAGTAGGAGTGAAGTGTTGGTGAGCAATTTCAGGATTAGGATTTTGTATAGGGTTTTCATAACTGTCTTTCTTAGGGATGTGGTTGGTTTATGGCTAATTTTTTGAGTAATGCTTCATTAGTATGTTTTTTGGAAGAAGGGTTGTTGATGATTTAGGTTAGAAGTGCTTTATATGTTGAGGCTAGGGTGGTATGGGAAATGTGAATATTCTTTGTTGTTCACCAGAATTGGATGCTGCTGGTTTTTAGGTTCATGTTAAGAATGACATTACTTTGAAAGCAGCTACAATATAACATATATGATAAAGTCGGATGTAGAATTGCGTTTGCAATATTGCTCATTTTCTCCTTTTTTCAGACAGTACAGTGTGGACTATAAGCTTGAGACATACCTCAAGATTGCACGCCTCTATCTTGAGGATGATGATCCAGTGCAGGGAGAAGCTTATATTAATCGTGCCAGCATCTTGCAGGTGTGTGGTGGACCAGAATGTAACAGTTTCTCTCTGATGGGATTTATCATCTGTCCTTTTCTATAAAACCATTATTACTTTTACTTGTAGTGCTGCAGTATAGACTTAATTACACACAGAAAACCTTTAGGTTTTTAAACCAGATTGATAATATGCCTTGCAAGTCTGGTCACTGCACCTGAAGAGCACAAAGATCTGATTGAGAAGGTATAGTGAAGAGCAACGAAGATGGTTCCTGAATTAAGAGGACAGAGCTATCATGGAAGGCTGAGGGCTACAATACTCTCCCCCACAGAGGCGAGGAGAGAGGGACAGGGTATCTGGTAACAGCCATAAAATATTCAGTCATATGGATGACACTGACGATGAACAGTTTTTCAAATGATGTATTACCAAAGGCTTTGACAAAAATGTGGGCTAAAGATTAATTTGAAAGGATGTAAAGAGATACTGATTTTTAAGATGGTGAGTTGTTGGAATAAACTAACCAAGGAGATTGTGGATGCTGGGAGATTACAAAGGTCTAAAAGTTAATTTGATGGCATAGAAAGTTAATGAAATGGGGTTCCACAGTTTTATTGTGAACATTTTAAAATAGATAGGTACACACATGAAAAACTCTGCAACCAGCTAGCAAAGTCATAAGGAGAGCAAGGAATTAGTAGTGCTGGTTAAGGAGGGATGAACAGACAATATTTGATTTTTGAAAGAGCATTGTGGACAAAATGAAAGACAAAGCAAAAGACAATTGAAGCATTTACTTGAGTTCAGGCACAAGCTGTTGGTTAAAGAGCAGCTAATCAGACTAAGGGGTCTAGAGCAGATGTACATTGATAACACTTACAGGACAATCAGGATTATGAGAAGCTGGGGCAAGACAGTCCCACAGTGAAGGTGGTAAATTATTTGTAATGGGGTACAGTAACTACAGAGAAATAAACAGCTAGAACTAAGATGCATAGGGAGACATGGAGATACTGTACAAGTTCCTCAAATGTGTACAGGAGAACTTCTTATTTTAGCATATAATTTAACATGCAGTAGCTAAGATGGATGGCATTATCACTGCTTGACTTTGTCTATAGACAAAATAGCCTGGAAATAGAACATCTCATTTATTTACTATTTGATTCTGAGTATGTGGGGAGAAGGATGCAAGAAGGGGATAAGAGAAAGCACACAGCCCTAAGAGGAAATACATTCAAGTCGACCATGTAGAGCTGATTGAGTTCTTTGAGAATGTAGAATATATTTGTTGGATAGCATTATTTTTTTCTTTATAACCTTTTCTTGATTTGATGTACATATTTTTTCCAGGCTGAATCAAAGAATGAGCAGTTGCAAATCTATTACAAGGTATGCTATGCAAGGGTTTTGGATTATCGACGAAAGTTCATAGAAGCAGCACAGCGTTATAATGAGCTATCTTATCGGCCAATCATTCATGAAGATGAGAGAATGGAAGCTCTGAAAAAAGCCTTAATTTGTACTGTGTTAGCATCTGCAGGTAGGGATTCATCTATATTGTCTTTCTGCTTTTTCTCTCTGTTTAATTATGTTTGTGATTATGCTTTTGTACTGTATGGGGAGGAAGTTGCACACTTGTGGGGCATCACTTCATGAATTTTCAGTACAATCATGCAATTTAAACTTTTGAACAATGTTTGTATTCAGTTTCATAACTTATTGGGTTCCAATCATCCACAAGTCAAAAAATATAGAAGTGCATGTGGAATATAAAAGATGTGTAATTGATGAGACTAAGTAGTTCATAGATTTTATAGATTATTACAGATTTTAGAAATATAGGCCATAGATTGCCTGACTATTTTGCAACCTTAACAGAATATTTTGCCTACCTAATGTACCTTCAAATTATTATTTGTTTGTTGTATATGTAAACATTGACTGACATTATTTTCTGAAAACTCATGCTCCAAGATAGTGGTAACCTTGAATGTGCTTGTCCATGGATTTTGGGAATTTTCCATTTTTAGAAACAAGATTTTTGATACTTTATTCATAGCATTATTAAAAAAATGCAGGACACATCATGAAAATAAAATATTTTTCTTTACACTGAAAATATGTATTGGTAATTTTTTTTCTTTCTTTAAAATTGGCCTCAAGATGCACGTCTTAAGTCAAGAGTTGTACCTTAGTTCTTATTACGTCCAGTGCAAAATGTATCAAGTCGAATCATCTCAAATCAAGGGATGATAGTAGTATCCTGTACAAACAATGCATCCATTCCACCGAGAACTATGCCTTACCTTCCTGGTCATGCAACCTTTCTAAGTGCAACAAAAAATGTATTTTTAATAAAATCTCACCTCAACAACCTCAGCACTTAGTTCTTTGCTTTCTGTGTCTCTTTTTTAATATTTTATAGATCTCATTCATCACCAGGACTGGATTATAGTTTAAATGCAATATCACAATCTCCTATCATTAAGATAAGCATGACAGTCACCCTCATCCACTCTAAATAATATACCAAGTGGCATGTCAAGTGTTACTGTAGACTCCTCTAGCACATACAGAGAGACTTCATGAGGACCATGTACCTTATTGTGTATGTTTGCAGATGATAAAATTTTTAGTTATTGTGGTTTTATAAAATACATCTTTATTATGTGTGTCTGCCAAGGAATTTTTATGAAGCACATTTTAATCCTTAACATCTTAGATTTTACCATATCATATACATGAGATAGTAAATATTATCATCTGTATGTTTGTGAAATGAGCTGATTTTTAGAAATCATTTTTATGATAGGTCAGGAATGGTCCAGAATGCTTGGAACTCTAAAGATGAAAGCTGTCAGAAGTTGCCATGTTACCATATTCTTAAAAAAGTGCATTTTGACCACTTCATCCCATGGTTACTGTGGTTTTATGAAATACATCTTTATTTCATTTGTTTACCAAGAAATTTTTATGAAGCACATTTTAGTCCTTAACACCTTATATATTTCATCATATCATATACATAATACAATAAAAATTATTATTTGTACATTTGTGAAGTGAGCTGGTTTACATCAATCATTTTTATGAAAGGTCAGCAACGGTCCAGAATGCTTGGAACTCTCTTTAAAGATGAACGTTGTCAGAAGTTGCCTTGTTATCATATTCTTGAGAAAATGCATCTTGACCGCATCATCCGCCACAATGAACTTACGGAGTTTCAAAATATGCTTCAGCCTCATCAGCAAGCTACAACGTCGGATGGTAAGTGTTTCTGAATCTTTTTTATGCCTCTCTCTCATTCTCTCTTCATGTTTACAGCATTCACAATCGAGTCTAAACCCTTCCTTGTAGAACACCAACCGTCTGTCTCCTTCCATGATCTCTCTGTAACCCAGCTGTCCAAGTAGCCCTCCATGTGTTATCAAATGACCACCTACAATGTCTGTTGTTGTTTCTTCTCCAAGGATGATGTTTGTGCTTACTGTTATGTCATTTGTTGCTTGTCTCATGGATCTTGAGTCTTACAACTTAAAACCATCTGCTTTAGAATTTCTTTGCACTCTTTAACTGTGCTTTTGATCTGCTACAATGAAGTGTTGTTCTCTTCACATCCAGAAGCTAAAATCCCCTGAGCAGGGTATTTCTGTGTATACCACAAGTGTTGCCCATGCTCTTCATGGTAAGAAACTGTATGAAGCTTTTGTCAATCTGGAGAAAGTGTATGACAGAGTCAAGTGGAATGGTTTATGGTATGTGTTAAGAATATATGGGGTAGAGGGACAACAGTTGGATGGTGGAAAAGCCTTCTGTAGAGGAGCAAATGCATTTGTAAGAGTGGATGGAGAGTTAAGCAAAAGTTTCATTTTACATGGATGGAGTAATATTAAAGATTAAATTATAAACTAGGGAAAGGGAATGCAGAGATGGAGTGTGGTGGTGAGGTATGGTGGCTGGTTACAAGCCTGTTATTGGATGATAATGTGTTGTTTGCTGAGAATGAAGAGGACTTGCACGAGGTTGTAAGAGTCTTTTATGATGTGTCTAAGCTTGAGTGACTGGAGGTAACTGCATGTCAAGTTATACTGTTCAACAGGAAACAGAATGAAAATATAGATTTTACAAAGTCTTATAGAGTGAGAGAAAAAAAGTGTCCTAAAGTGTGTTATTTGGAGGGAGGGAGGGAGAGAGAGAGAGAGAGAGAGAGAGAGAGAGAGGTGACAGTATTTAAGTATTTGGGAGCTATCATTAGTTAAGTTTGATGATGTGGAAAAAGACATAAGGGAGAAAGCAGTACAGGGTAGAAGAGTCATTGGGTCTCTTAATAAAATAATGAAGGGTAGAGGTGTAAGTATGGAAGTGAAGAAAGGATTAAGGGACAACAAAATCCTCCTTACCCTGAAACTATGCAGCTGAAACATGGACATGGAATGAGTCATTACAGTCATAAATCCAGGCTGTGGAAATGAGCTATTTGAAAGGAACTTGTGGTATGCCTAGATGGAATAAAATAAGACTTAAGGGGGTGTATAAAAGATTTGGTGTGGCAGGGAATGCAAGGGGAATGGATTGTCGAGTGGTAGAGTGGGAGAAACATAATACTTTAAGGTGATTTGGGCATGTGGAAAGAATGCAAGAAGGGGAGGTTACAAGAAGAGCGTATGATAGTATGATTAAAGGGGTTGGTGTGAGAGGAAGACCACCTCTGACATAGGCAAATGGGATGGAGGAATACTGGAGGTGGAGAAACAGGAAGATTGTTAGACAAGAGTACCAGGTACAAATATTAGATAGAAGTGGTAGGTAGGAGCATTGGCTGGGAGCTTTAGGTAGAAGTAGTAGGTTGGAAAATTTGGCAGGAACATTAGGTAGACATTTTAGGTAGAAGTAGTTGGTAGGAGCCTCTGAAAACACTACGCTAGAGTTGCATTCTGCCATTGGCCTGTTAAGGATGAGACACTAAATATTAAGAAGCAGTACTGGAGTTAAAGTTATGGAGACTTTTAGTGTGGCACCCCCTTGAGGAAATTTCCAAAGGGAACATGTGTCAGAGATATTGATAGGTTAATGAACTCAGCTGTTTATTTTATTTATTTATTTTTTTTTTTTTCATTGCCTTTACAATTCATTCTTTGTTATGAGTGTAAGGAGCAAGAATTCTATTGGATATAAGGAAGTGTATGCCATCCTGCAGGCATCATCCATATATACTTTACTGTAATGTCATATTTCTTTATCAAACCCAACATTCCCAGCCATCAGATATTGTATTTAAGAAATATCAGTCAGATATGGAAATTTTATTGTTTTGGCTTGATAAATGAGTAGTAGAAAAGAACCAGTCATTATTTTCATATTGTATAAGAGCTTTAACACTCCATGGGAATGTAGTTGGAAATTAACTCCATTGCCAAAAAGATAAAATAAAGAAGAGGCTGAAAATGTGGTATCCCTGTACTCTGTAGCATCAGGAAGTTTTGATGGTACAAAGTGTTTGAAATGATTTTTCCTAATCATGGAGAAAAGATTATTGCTTTCTCTTTTTCAGGTTCTACCATCTTGGATAGGGCAGTCACAGAACATAACTTGTTAGCAGCCAGCAAACTTTATAACAATATCACATTTTCTGAGTTGGGAGCTCTTCTCCAAATTTCTCCAGCTAAGGCAGAGAAAATAGCCAGCCAGATGATCACAGAAGGACGAATGAATGGTTACATTGATCAGGTAAGTCAGGAAATACATACAGTCGTTAAGGAAGATTTTAGTGAAAGAAAAAGTGATGTGCAAAGATATTGCTATGCTTACATTGAGCGTCAGAAGGGAAGACCTAAATATTTTTCAGTTTTCATTTTATGCAAGATCTTTATGATTATCAAGAAACATTTGCTGTAGAAAAGTAAGATATAGGGTACATGTAGTGTGCAGGCACTTGCAGTGGAATAAGTAAGAATGGGGAGTTCAGAATGTGGAATGATGTAATCTAAAGGAGGTGTGATATCATGAAGGAATAAGATTTTTCAAAGGATGTTTAGTGGAGAAATCAGTAGACCAGTGTAGCTATTAGCATGTTTGGTGGCAGTTGATATATGGAATTAAGAAATGGATTACTCCAATTTCTTTGTCAACTTAAGACTTACCATTCTCCCTACAGATTGATGGAATTTTACACTTTGAAGCTCGTGATGTTCTTCCACAGTGGGACAAACAAATCCAGTCTCTGTGTTTCCAAGTGAATGGAATAATTGAAAAAATTAACACAGCACATCCAGAATGGGTTGCGAAGGTCATGGATGAACAGATGGTGCAGTGATAGTGATGTGCAGCTTTAGTAAATTATCCAGTTGTACCTTTAATGTAACATTACAGACTTCTTTCTTAATATTTAATATTTCACAGATGTTAATACCAGGTAGATGTCAGGTTTTTCTTTGTGAATGTGCTGCCAGACCAGCTTAATCAACTTTATGAATAAAAGAAAACAGAAGTGTAATTTTTGTGAATAATATCTTAAATACTTCAGCCATAGATAAAGGAAAGTTTTTGCAGTGTGTCTCTGATGAAATAAATTCTTGAGCCAAAGATAAAGGAAAGTTATTGCAGTGTGTCTCTGATGAAATGTGATTAAAAAACAAACTTAATGGATTACTGACTAAAAAACAAACTTAATGGATTACTTAGCTCCTGTGAGAGTGAAGGGATGAAAGAAGATTAAACTGTTTTGAGATTTGTTGGTACTCAAGATATCTACTGAAAATTTCGAACACCTGCTATTCCTCACAGTACTTCAGACTTCCATTTATCATCTGTGGATGAGCAGCAGAGTTGGTGGATTTCTAAAAGGCCCCAAGTTATTTGAGTTGAACTGTTTTGTGATTAAAATTTACAATCTCTTGAGTGTGATTTTGCTGCTCTTTTATGTGAAGTGGAATTAAGTCCAAATCATAAGCTGTTTTTCATTACCACTGCTCCATGCATATACTTAGTGATAATCTTCAGCTGCACAGTGTCTAAGAGCTTATATAATTGGACTGTGATGTATTTTGTTATTCAATTTACCATCATGGATGAGTTTAAGTTGTAAATACCACAGCTTACTGGTTCACGATCTGAAAGTTAAACTGTATTTTGTGTGTTTTGGAGAAGATGAAGAAAAATTATTCTGGATGTCATTCTAATCAGGCCAGTATGATATGTAGTAAATATCACATGTCGTCACAGTTTAAGGGTAGTAAGTGTAGCATACCACGGCAGTTAACATCACTTATCCATCTAGGGTCTAGGTTTAGTACTAGCCTTCTCATTCATTAGAATTGAATTGTTCATTTGTCAGTGATGCTGCAGTTTTTTTTTTTTTTTTTAATCAAAAGAAGCAACCATCAGGTAGTATGTGAGATGTTTGAATGATAACTTGTACCATGAAAAAAGTATATGTTCCATAAAATGGTAACTTGTTGAAAACCAACAAAACCATGCTTTTTATCATTAGTTCTTGCTATCCAATAAATAAATGAAAAAAGATGAAGTTTTATTCACATCAACCTGTCCTGTCAGTGGCATAATACATGTAATGCCTCTGGAGGATTTAGTTTACAGCTATTGTAAGGTCTACCAAATTTTCGGCATGCTTTCAGTGGAGTGAACTAAGGAAATTGAAGATGCTGGAGTAAACCACGCAAAGGTCTGTGGGGCCTGTTTGTGGATAAGGAACTGTGGTTTCGGTTCATTGTGCAAGACAGTTAGAAAATGGATGTGAGCGAATGCGTGCTAATTCAGGAAACGGTGATCAAGTTTAAAAAAAAAAAAATTGTAATCTGTTAGCTCACAAAATCCTAACCTCTTTCTCCTTTTTTTTTCACTGCATTTACTGCTTCACTAAGCTTATTTCATTCCTCCATACATATGTCTTGCTTATTGTTAAGATTTTTCTTCTTTTGATTGGTTTCTACCTTAGCAAAGAAAAATTTGTCAAAATCACAAAATCAATTAGAGACTTAGAAGATTTAATCCTTTCTTCCATTTTCCCTCTTAACTTTTGCAAGTTACTGGCTACTACCTCTCCCTACAACTTACCTCTTGTAACTCAGCTGTATAAACCTCAAGTGACATGACTAAACCTGTGATGCATACAGCAACTCTAATTACAGTATGTGTTATACATATGTTTGAGCATCTGGTCCATGAGCTTCAAGACAATTTTAACTTTGACCAGTATATTTTATCTCCTTACCAATCCTCCTTATGTGGACTTCTAAGACAGATTGGCTAATTTGTTAACCCTTGTTCCTTTTTTCTTTTCATTATTGATCGCTGTTTCACATGTTAGTGAGGTAGCACCAAGAACAGATGAAGAAAGACGCATCCACTTGCACATATATATATATACATACATACATGTGTATATAAATAAATGTACATACGTACATATTCATACTTGCTTGTCATCATCCATTCCTGATGCCACCCCCCCACAGGAAAAAGCACAAATGCATGAAAGAAAAGAAGAAAGATAGCATATACATTCTCTTCTTCTCCCCTACAACTTGATTGCCGCCTTCCATGACAGCGAGGTAGTGCCAGGAAACACAAAGAAAGGCCTCCTCTGCTCACATCCATACTCAGGCTATCATTTGTAATGCACTGAAAATACAACTCCCTATCCACCTCCAGGCTCCACAGACCTTTACATGGTTTACTCCAAACATTTCCCATGCCCTGGTACAGTCCATTGACAGCACGTTGACCCCAGTATACCACATTGTTCTAATTCACTCTATTCCATGAACGTCTTTCTCCCTCCTGCTTGTTCTGGCCCCAATCACTCAAAATCTTTTTCACTCTATCCTTCCATCTCCAGTTTGGTCTCCCCTTTCTCCTTGTTCCCTCCATTCCTGACACATATATCCTCTTTGTCAACCTTTCCTCACTCGTTCTCTTCATATGTCCAAAGCATTTCAACACACCCTCATCTGCTCTCTTACCCATACTTTTTTTATGACCCCACATCTCTCCTATCCTTTCATTACTTACTTGATCAAGCCATCTCACACCACATATTGTCCTCAAAAATTTAATTTCTAAGACATTCACCCTCCTCCGCACAACCCTATATAAAGCCCATGCCTCGCAACTGTATAATATTGTTGGAACTACTATTCCTTCAAACATACCCATTTTTGCCATCCAAGATAATGTTATCCCTTTCCAAATATTCTTCAGCACTCCCAGAGCCAACCAATGACTCACTTCCTTTTCCATGGTTCCATGTGCTGCCAAGTCTACTCCCAGATATCTAAAACACTTCACTTCCTCCAATTTTTCTCCATTCAAACTTACATCCCAGCTAACTTGTCCTTCAACCCTGCTGAACCTTGCTTTTATTCACATTCACTCACAACTTTCTCCTTTCACACACTTCCAAACACAGTCACTTACTTCTGCAGTTTCTCACTTGAATCAGCCACGAGTGCTGTATCATAGATGAACAACAACTGATCCACTTCTCAGGCCCTCTCATCCCTCACAGACTGCATACTCACCCCTCTTTTCAAGACTCTAGCATTTACCTCCCTTACCACCCCATTCATAAACAAATTAAACAACCATTGTGACATCACTCACCCCTACTGCAGACCAACCTTCACTGGGAACCACTCACTCTCTTCTTACTCGTTCACATGCCTTACACCCTTGATGAAAACTTCTTACAGCTTCTAGCATCTTACCTTCCACACCATATATTCTTAAGACCTTCCCCAAAACATCTCTATCAACCCTTTCATATGTCTTCTCCACATACAAATCCATCTGTTTTCTTAAGTATTACTCACACACCTTCAAAGCAAATACCTGATCCACACATCCTCTACCACCTCTGAAACCACTCTGTTCCTTCCCATTCTGATGCTCTGTACATCCCTTCACCATCTCAATTAATATCCTCCTGTACAACTTACCAGGTATACTCAACAAACTTATACTTCTGTAGTTTGAACACACACCTTTATCCCCTTTGCCTTTATACAATGGTATTATACATGCATTCTGCCAATCCTCAGGCACCTGACCATGATCCATATATACATGAATATTCTTACCAACCAATCAACAGCACAATCACCCCCTTTCTTAATTAATTCAACTGCAATACCATCCACTCTAGCTACCTTGCCGCATTCCATCTTGCATAAGGCTTTCACCTCCTCTTCTCTCTTCACCAAACCACTCTCCATGACTCTCACTTCATATACCACCCTGACCAAAACACCCTACATCTGCCACTCTATCATCATACATTTAAGAGTCTTTCAAAATAATCACTCCATCTCCTCACTTGATCACTACATGCTATCACTTCCCCTTTTGCCCCTGTCGCCGGTGTTCCTATTTGTTCTCCTGTCTTTCATGCATTATTTACCTCTTTCCTAATCATCTTTTCATTCTTCCTAAAGTTTAATGATGTTATCTCACCCCAGCTCTCATGTGCCATCTTTATCAATCCCTACCCCTTCCTCAAAACTAGGA
Organism: Panulirus argus; assembly: GCA_038088735.1. Classification (NCBI taxonomy): domain Eukaryota; kingdom Metazoa; phylum Arthropoda; class Malacostraca; order Decapoda; family Palinuridae; genus Panulirus; species Panulirus argus. The sequence continues at coordinate 5,616 of JAYMFT010046861.1, read as the reverse complement.
TAATCTGCAATGTGTTCAGTAGAATATAAAAAATTCCAGCCAGCAAGGAAATACCTTTTTCAAGAAGCTGTTCAGGGATGACTGCTGAATTTCCCAAAGTGCCAAAGATTGGCATTTTGAAGGGGGTTAGAGGGTGGACATTCCCAATTAAAAGAGATAGAAATATGGAATAAGATTGGGGTCAGAATACTCTAAAGGGGGCAGTCATAGTGCATTCATAATGAGAAAGTTCAGAGGTAAAAATACCCAAGTATATTGGAAGAGTGGTCATGACAGTTGGGATTACATGTTGGATGCCTGATTATATCTCCCAGATTGTTAAGGCCGGAAAGGAAAAGGCCACTGCTCCACCAGGATTATCCTGGGTAGAGCCTATCCAGTCCCTATGGTGTACATTGATATCCCCTGCATAGAGGATTTCAGTGCATGGATGTGAAGAGAGCAATGCTTCGTGACAGGAGGTCAAATAATTGAAGAGCTGTACATAGTTTGTGGAATTAGGGAAAAGGATGCAGAATAAAGCTAAGTTATTGAAGTAAAAGGCATCAATGTTAGGAGACTCAAGATTCATGAAGCCAGCAACGGGAGTGTTTTTTATTAGAAAAGGCACAAAGAACATCCTTGGAACAGAAGAGGTAGCAGAGATTAAAGTTAGAGGTCTGATAATGTAGAGGAGAATTTGACATGAATAGCTGGGTTCCTTATAAGTAGCTTCCTGTAGTATTCTACCAATGAAATCATTATAGTTCGGCATTATTCATGTTCCCAACCTTTTTTCAGTTGGTTAGACTGAAAGAAGTAGAACACAGAGTTGTCATCATGTGATTTAACTGGGTTGATTTTAGATGGTGATAAAAACCAATAATAGGAGGAGACTGGACAAAACCCGAAACACTACTTTTGATTGGGAAAGAGACCAACCAGAAAGAAAGCTACAAATAAGAAAACAGAGGAAAGGAAGAAAGCCAAATTGTGGTAGCTTGGAGATCAGATCAAGTAAGCCAGACGTTATCAAAAGCTTTCAAAATGGGCTATGATACATGATCCCTTTGATTCTTTCAGAGATGACAAGACATTGGGGATACAATAGTGTAAAGGATATCAGTGAAGTTATCCCTTCAAAGATCATGCTAGTGGTCTGAGAGGAGACCGAGAGCTTCAAGATACTTAAATAAGAGCTGAGGAGATTCAAAAGCTATAGAGAAGGTGGAACCCAAACCGTTATTACAAGAGTTGGAAGGATTAGAAGTCACTTTCTTTGGGGTGGACTTTACCAGTGGAAGTTGATGGAAACGTTCTGGCTTTTAGACAAAAGAAAAGCAGGCACAAATGCAGAAGCAATCTTCAAAACGAAAGCAGGAATGCCATCCAGTTCAGATGTCTTGCTCTTGTCCAAACAGAACTGTGCTTTTTGAACTAACAAAAAGAAATTATAGGAGAGAGCATAGGCTTTGTAAGAGGGGACTTAAGAAGTGAAGGAGTTTTAGTTTTATCAGGAGAGACAACTACAGTAATACTGGTATGGAAGAATGAAGGAAAAGCGAATTGACAGTTGTTAGAGATTCTTTAAACTAAAGACTACGAAGATGCATCGTTGGAATATCAAAAATCCTTCAATAGCCGATTATCTATAACATGCGTAATAATGTCAATGTATGGGGTAAATGGAAAGTTGATAAATGAAGTGAAGAATATTTACCAGGAGAGTAAGGCATGTTTGCAAGTTGAAATTGAGAAGGGTGAATAGTTCTCAGCGAAGGGTCGTATAATATTTTCAGAAGACTGAGTGGAGAGGGAAGTAAATGCCCGGGTTTGAACAAGAGTGGCAGATTTACTGTATGCTAGTGGTAGTAGATTGGTGGTGGTGGTGGGGGGGATGAAGGCACGGTGCGTCAGTTGCTGTTTACAGATGACAAAGCTTTAGGTAGTAAACTCTAGAGCAGCATTTCCCAAACTGGGAGAAACTTGAAGTTACCAGGGGAGGAAATAATTACACTGCCTACTAGCAATAAAAAAGATCTCAGATGGATTTTCTCATGTCTGAGAGAGAGGGAGTGCCAGTTGTAAATGGGCGGCGCCGTATCTACCAGGTTCGGTTCACGTTCAAACATAAATGAAATAAATTAGTAAATAGTCACAGTGTGTTTTGACTACTCTTTCCCTCGTACACATGAAGGGGGGAATCTGGATGGTTGAACTGGGTGCAGGGGGAAATGGCAGAAAAAAGTTTGGGAACCACTGCTCTAGAGAGTAATTCCAGAAGCCGATTACAGAGTTTGGAAGAGAGTCTGAAAAGAAAAATTTTTGAAAGTAAAACGAACAAAAGTAAGGTAATGAAGTGCAGGACAGAACAAGGGGTTTAAATGTGATTGAGAAGAAAACAAAGTGATTTAGGTATCTGGGAGTGGTGGTGGCAACTGTTAGAACCATGTGGGGCTGAGGTGACTCATAAGGTGGTAGAGGGGCCGAGATTCCGGTTGAGGTGAAGAGTGTGTCCAGTAAGGCAAAGATGTTTATCTTTGCAAGGTATTGTAGTTCCAGTAGTGTTGTGTGGATGTGAGTCTACGGAACTGAATGTAAAGGAATACGACAGGGCGGACTTTTCTAAATATGAAATGCCTGAGGACAATATAGAGTATGTGATAGGATAACTGTGTTAGAAATGACAACGTAACAGGTACAGAAGCAAGTACAGGCTGACTGAGACTGGTGAGGAGGATGTACTAAGATGGTTCAGAAATATTCTCTCAAGCGTTATCTGAACAACACATGACTATGAAAATGGTTCCTCTACAAATTAACAGCTGATTCCAGCATGTGTCTATTGCTAATGTGTTTTCATTACTTGAAAGTTATGGATGATGTTTTGAGATTTTCTATAGCTGTGGCCTGAGAAGCGACTGGTCAGTTGAGGTGGGGAAGTGGGTGATCATTTTAGGGTGATATGTCATAAGCACAATAAACAGTAAAATAACTACTAAAAACTTTTCTTAAAAGAAAGGTGAAGTAGGGATGAAGGTGTCAAAAAGTATGAAAACAAGATTTATCTTACGTTAATTACTTTGATAACCAAAGAAAATTGGTTGTTACGTTAAAGGTTGCTAAGAGTAGCTTGCATTCCAGCTAACTGATTGTTATAATGACGGATGATATATTGCCTGCAGTACTTCCCACTTAGACATGACTATGTTTATAGCACAGTGCTTTACAAGTGCCGAGAACATTTTAGTGTAAATTAACGAAGTAAGTAGCCTCACTGTAGTGGCATGAACATGCTCGTGGTTTGACCTACAGCTAAAGGTTTTTATCTATAGATTCCCAAGAGACTGTTCTCAAAGACGTCATTAATGACTACCTCTCATGGTATTATTACTGAGGTGGGAATGTACAGTTCACACAACACAAGAAGCAACCTATTTTCTTTGCTAAGTCACGTTGAGATGAGCTCTGTGTCGCTATATATATTATTCATATTCTTGTTCGCATAATTTATGGTATTCTCATCCCAACAGCAACTTAAGCTTTTTATTTTTTCATGATATATTTCGCTTGACACTAACCTCGTATTAAGCGTTCAGTTTTATTTACACGGCGTCCCGTCTCCCTAAAGCACTTACGTACCATTTGCCTTCTTTAGTGTTCAACTTGACTTCCTTCGTTACCGGTTAGTACAACAAGATTCTTCATTTTTCTTTTTTAATGTCGCAGGCTCCGGAAATGGACAATAATTCTTTTCAAAGCCAGGCCTTCATCATTGACAGAAAAAAAGATACAAAAGTAAGAAATGTATAATCTAAAGACTTTAAGGATAATGGAAACCTGCATTTTCAATAGGGTCAGGTCGTGTGTGTTAGGAAAAAACTTGGGAAGGTAAAGAGTTCCAAAGTTTTACGGTGTAGAGGAAGAAACAGACATAGCAAGTGCTCACCCTTAGGTTGACAGCATCGTATGACGTAGTAGTTTGCCAAACATAATGTAGCCATGATTTATGGAAGTGGGAGCCACAAGCAGCCAGTTCTCGGAAGCAATAAATATACAGAAAGGAAAATAAAACCTACACTACGGCGTGGTTCGAGTAGGTCAGGTTTTGGGAGAGTTGATAGGTGAAGTTCCTTTGGACTCGACTATCTAGTGAGAACGCAGAGATAGAACCTCCCATGATGTGAGAGCAGTATCCCATACCAGGAGAAATCAGTCCTTTGTACAACAATCAGAGCGGCTGTTCTGAAACAATATTTTCGTCACCTCATCAAGACTTCCATTTTCTTGGAGGCGTAAGCTCCTTGTATAACGCGGGGTTCTTTGGATAAATTGGACCTTATGATGATAATAGGATGTTTACTATACTTATTGGCGGTGTTATAGGACCATCAACGGAGATAAGGAAGTCGAGAGGAATTTTAGAAAAGGAAATACGAGTAAATTAGGTTTTAGCGGTATTAACGTAACTAGGTTTTGTAAGAGGGGCAATTATCGAGATGTTTATGAGTGTGGTCAGAAGAACCAATTAGGGGCGTGGTTATATTGATATAATTTGTAGGACTAAGGATGAAAAACATGCACAGTGTTGGGGGAGTGGGCTTGCCAGTCTGAGATATGGGTAGAGGTGCTAGTAATTTCCTTCACATCATTAACAATGGAAAACGTAAATACTTCAACACTCTCACGCCATCTTTGTGGGAGGAATTTCAACCATTCCTTGTGGTGCATGTTGGAACCCAAGTGGACGACCTCACCTTGAGGGTGTGAGGATATTACAGCTCGTGGCAAGAACTGGAACAATCGGAGAAACTTACGACGATTATGGAGTCAGGAGAGCAAGAGGTGAAACAGGAAAACAGTTGTGGTTGAGATATAAATCTAAAGTTAGAAGCTGTCAGAGATTGCAGATTCAAGGTCCATGAGCACTGCAACAGGCGTGTTGGTGCTGGAATAAGCACAGACTCCTCCTTCTGAGGTGGAATCGTGAGTAGTGAGAGGTACTAACTAGTTGGTGTTCCACAAAAGGGAGGTTAGTTGAATGACTGCCAATAAAAGGCTTTTTAGTCAGGGCTGCTGGAGCAGTAAGGGTTCTTGGAGTAGACTGGTACTGCTACCGCCTGAGCACTCCCTATCGTTGGCAATATAGACGCGCAGAATTCCATGGATTCTTGGCACTCCATACTGACACCTAGGGTCTAAAAGCTACATTCCCCAGGCAAACACGAGTCATACTCTCTCGTGTACGCTTTGAACATCACCCATCACTACGACAATACAAACACCATTGCAACTTATCCAAAGACCCTTCATGCCCACGTTCCAGCTGCCGCAACGAAAACTGCACTCTGCACAGACGAACACGCATCACTACACACTTTATGGTCGATGGTTCCGGCCGGTGGACGTGGCCGTTTACCTGAGTGCTGCGGGAACCTCACGAAAATAGGACTCCTGTGGCAGAATGGACTCCTTTGAAGTTAGAGGTTCTTTGACGAGACTGAACTCACTCACATCAAATGATGATAATACTGCGATACCAAGTGGAACCCAGCAACACCTTATATATATATATATATATATATATATATATATATATATATAGAGAGAGAGAGAGAGAGAGAGAGAGAGAGAGAG
>JAYMFT010046850.1:0-15396 GCA_038088735.1 Panulirus argus | reverse complement strand
TCTCTCTCTCTCTCTCTCTCTCTCTCTCTCTCTCTCTCTCTCTCTCTCTCTCTCTCTCTCTCTCTCTCTTCAACATCCAGTTATCCCAACATCAACTGATTGTTCCGTTTTTATGTCTTAAAGCAGCAGATTTGTAACACTGCAGTGGGAAATGATATATTTTCCAATATATTTACTTATTCACTTTTCTACTCAGTTACCAGCAAGCATCTCTTCAGATTTGAATCCTTTAAAAAATCTTAGAGAAATATGGCTTATAAACGGGTGTTGGCTAAGCATCTGAAGAGAAAGGCTTGACTATTGCCAAAGGCTTTTCTGTTACAAGTGTATATACATAGGAGTCGTCACCTTGCCTTCTGGTTTTCAAAAGCCTTATACTTTTTCTCTGGATAATTTTGAAAGCTTAGTCATAGGGGATTCCTCTTTTCTTTATCTTCCGTTTAGTATTTTCCGTCACATAACCATCGTGTAAAAGTGAAGGCACCTGCTTTTTTTAACAAGCACTGTTAATGATTTTAAGTTAGCTGAGACAGCGCTGGCAACTGAATGCCCTAATCGAGGACATCTCGTTGACGATATGAATATATGCAAGTACATATTTTTTTTTTTCATACTTGATCGCCGTTTCCTGCGTTGGCGAGATAACGCCAAGAATAGACGAAGAAAGGCCGCATCCGTTCACATCCATGTATAATGAACCGAAACCACAGCTCCCTTTTCACAACAAGGCCCCAAAGACCTGGTTTAGTCCACTGACAGTACGTCGACCACTGTATAACATATCGTTCCAATTCACTGTATCCCGAGCACGCCTTTGACCCTCCTTCATGTTCAGAGCCCGGTCGCTTTAAATAATTATCGCTCCATCCTTCCATCTCCTGTTTGGTTTCCCCTTCTTTCACCCCCCCCTCCCCCAACACACACACACACACGCACACACACACACACACACACACACACACACACACACACGTCTGACACATACATCCTCTGTATCATTCTCTCCATAGTTCCAAACCATTTCAGCACATCTTCTTCAGCTCTCTCAACCACACTCTTCATCACCACACATCTCTCTTGCCCTTTCATTGTCTACTCGACCAAGCCACCTCACATCACATATTGTCCTCAAACCTTTCATTCATCCAACACAACAACTCTCCTCCGCAACAGACTTATCTAGAGCCCACGCCTCGCATCCACATGATATTGCTGGGACTATTATACCTTCAAACGTACTCATTTTCGGCCTCCCAGAAACCGATCTCTCTTTCCACACATTATTCAGTTCTTCCACTTCCATGGTTCTCTTCACTGCCCTCTCCACTCCCAGGTAACTTAAACACTTCACTTTCTTCAGTTTTCCTGCATTAAAGTTCACACGCCATCTAACCTAACTCTCACCCCTGTTAGGCCTAATATCTTTGCTGTAATTCACATTTACCCTCAACTTTCTTCTCTCACACGCTCTTCCAAACTCAGTCACCAGCTGATGCAGTTTCTGACTCGAATCTACCACTAGTGCTGTATCAGCAAATTGACTCGCTTCCCAGGCCCTCTCATCCCCTACAGACTGAATACTCGCCCCTCTCTCCAAGACTCTCGCATTCACCTTCCTCACCACCCCATCCATAAACAATTCGAACGACCATGGTGACATCACACACACGTAACGCAGACCGACCTTCAATTGGAGCCAGCCATTCACTTTCCTCTCCACTATCGGACATGGCTTACGCCCATGATGAAAATAGAATTTCACTGCTTCTAGCAGCTTTGTTCCCACACCGTATATTCTTTAGACCTTCCACAAGGCATCAAATATCAACTCTATCTTATACTTTCTCCAGATTCATAAATGTCACATGCAAATCTATCCCTTTCTATTAGTATTTCTCTCTCTAACACATTCTTTTAAGCAAACACCTGATACACACATCCTCTGCCTCTTCTATATTCATCTATCTATCTATCTATCTATCTATAAAGTTACTGTAATAACTTTTCATCTCGTTCAACCTTCGTTAAAGTTTCTATATAGGTAAACGACATGATTTACGAAGATCTCTTCTCCGTCTCTGTTCATGTTATATCTTCGTAAATGTTTAAAAATGTACACCACACTGGTTCCATTTTGTGGTATCTCACACTCATGAAACACAGACCTTGTATAACCTAATATCTTACAAATTGTAAAGGATTTCGTGTTAAAACTTTAGGTATAGATCAGTGTTCCTGTCAGCTTACCTCTCCCACACAGTACAAGCAAAATCAAATGCATATATATCTCTATTGGACTGATTCACTTAAGCTCCCCTTTCTCCATCAATTACACCAGACACAATTCGCACTCTCTGCCTGTTTCCACACAGACTGGAATAACATAAAACGTGTTGATGAAAGCTCTTTCAATTTTTGCCTTTTACCCTCATCGGAATACGCTTTCCAAACATTTCATTTTGGCTGTAGTTTTGAAGACAAGGACTCCCTGCTGGATATTTACGCAGTTGGAATATCCGTTTAAAGTCCGTCTGTATTTGCATGCAATATTTGTTTAACGCTGTTTTAACGAAGTGGAATCAGACCGTTATGGAAATATACGTTGGATGATTCTTTTCATTTGTATAGCACTTGGGAAAGAGGTTGAGGCAAGGAATTGTAACAGGATTTACAGGGAAGCGTGAATGCTCAGAGGATCCTCAGTGCGTCCATCGGCTGAGGTAAAGGCAAGCCAGACTACGGCGCCACAGATCGACGTCAGGTTAGAACCCTCCATCCCATGTCTTCATGGGTATAAACTTGCCCACAGGAACGGGAGCTCAACCCTCCAAGAACTGCGATGATAAGCCGTGATGCTTGACTAGATCTTTCGAAATATTCCTCGCTTACCTAACAGGGTTCTACGATGGGCAAGAACCTAACGTTGGCTGTGCGTAGGATGAAGATTTTATAAGCACTTTCGAGAGATTAGTGTACGAGAGAAACGAGACTGCTAAGAGTTACGTTACTGTTTTCAGTCCAGTAGAAACGATTCATGTGTTGCAGTACGTCATTATAAAGATGCACTCTACCGGTGTGCATGAATACACATATTAGAGAAGTGATGTCTACACACATATGAGACGCCGAGAAATCAAAGGGATTTGAGAAATATCTTTTTGTTATTCATATTCTGCTTCACGTTTCTTCAAACATCTTTTAAAGAGACCATATGATCATGTTCCGTTATAGTTATTTTGTTATTGGAATGAGGATAGTAAGGACCTTTCAGGGTTCAATATTTTCTAGTTGTACGGAAGATTACAGAGAATTTGTCAAGTACAAAGGATTTCACGAGGCGACGATCATGTGACTGTGTCATATCATAATTGCATGACACCGTCACATAATATCATAATTAACATCACCGGTATAGGAAAGCCTTTGCTCCAAAGCGATTTTCAACGCTTGATCAGGCTTACGTAAGTTTTCTGACTATAGCTCATTATTTTCCTGTTCTTTGAATTCTGTCGTTTTTTATTCCTTTTCAGTACTTTATAATAAGCAGATTTTTGCAGGATAGCAGTACTTCAATTACAGGCCTTGGGTATTGTCGTTACGAACCGTGAATCTCGTCATTACATGCCATAGATACCGTCATTACACGACATAGATACTGTCATTATAGGCCATGGACACTATCATTACAGACCATGTATGCCAACATTACAGGCCACTGACACTATCATTACAGGCCAGGAAGACTATCACTGCAAGCCATGGTTATTTCCAATACCGCTACCTCGACATTACTACGTTTGCTTTACGCTACGACGCTGCTGATATAAGCATTTAACATTACTCTTCCCATGTCGGAACTTTGTGGCAGGCCGAGTCCCATGTCTTATTTCAGAATGTTGCTCTCAAAGGAGCAAGTTTACTTGGGTACGAAGGAAGGTTCGTTTTCTCCAGCGTTCATCGTGTTTATACGAAAATGTGTTTCATTAGATTCGAAAGGGTTTAGACATAAGAGAATTCCTATATTATATTCTAACTCATGTGTTGTATATACGGTTAGTGGTTCTAATATGAGAATGGTTTCAGCGGATCACCTTGTGATCATTTGCCGACAGGGATTAATGAATCTGAATATTTAGCACGGTGCTTCGATACCTCTGTTTACTGGCAGCATTAACACTAACCTGCAGTTGTTCGTCCTTTCACCCTGCAAGCGTTATGACTAAAGTGATCTTGCCTCAGTTTGTCAGTGTAATCTGGGAAGGTTAAGACCTTGTATGACTGAACGGATGGAGGTTATGATATGGCGATGGTTTTAAAACATTCGTGAGGCATTGTCCTTGCACCTTGCAGCTCAACAACGTTGAGAATATGTATCATCTGACATTGCAAGATGTAGAGAAAACTTAAACGACTGCTCTCTCTGTAGAGGCAAAATTTTGCAGTTATGAAACTATTCACAATGAAAGAAAACATTCGCTTACAAGCACTCCTCAAGCAGGGAGCACAGTAGCAGTTACTTTGAACGACTGTTGGTACAATATCCCACCCGCTTATGCAGAACGGGAGTGAGATCTGATATTACCGTGAGTAGATAGATGCAATGTAACGGTACTGTGCTTAAACGACCCCCCGCCCGAGTTACATGCATCGATAAAGTCGACAGGGAATATATGATATATTCTTCCGAGTAAACTGAAATTCCATCTGAAATTCGTATATGATGGCTGTGCATACAAAGTTTGCGTGTGTGCCCCAAGTTCTTGCCCTTCAGCTGTGAGTTACGTTGAAAGTATCCATAAAACTTCGCAGACACATCGTGCAGAGCGGTGGGATAGACAGAGAGGGGCAGTAACTTTTCATTAACCCTAAGTCATTTTTCTTACCATTTTGCTGACCTGACTGTCTGTGAATGTGTATGTATTTATTTCTCTATTTATATATCTATCGATCGATCCATTTATCTATCTATTTATCTGTCTATCTATCTACTTACCTACCTAACTGTCTTATTGTCTATGTATTTATCTACCTATCATTATTAAATCGACTTCCAGTCTGTTTCTAAGGGCTGGTTCATAGCGCCCTTGAAATCCCACACACACGTCCTTAAGCCACGCTCTGTACGTTGAAATGAAACATAAACTTCTGAATTCAAAAAAGCAATCAGTAGTTTTTCACGGTGATTCTTCAAGAATGCTCTTTTACATATATAATAATCTCTCTGTCATCATATTGAAGATTGATCGATTATCATGGAATAAACTGTGAACTGGCTCTTGACTGGAGAGTGGGAAGTGTTTACCACCTCAAAGGTTGCGGTGGATGGAGTAACATTATCCTTAAAGCGGTTAATCTGTCAGTTATCCGAGTGGGTGGAGTGGTTAATGTCATCAGAGCAGTATCCATTTCTGATAGCTAAAAAAAAAAGGTGTAGAGTCGTATGCAACGCCGAAATAAATGCCAGAGAAATAATCTAAGACGACACCTTTAATTACATGGAAATGTCGTATGTTTTGGACGGATGAAACAAATGAACAGACAAATACTGTCTGGGTCGTTGCAACATTCCGGAGATTACAAACCCTCAAGGTGAGAATTACATCCATTAAAACTCATGTACGGTCAGTGTTACTGTATGGATGCAAAAGGTGAAAAATCCGCTAACAACAAGTAACAACAAATATTTAAGCACTAGATGTCCATTTTGAGAGGTACTATACTATAAGACAAAGGATGAAAAGGTATAAAAAAGGGTAAAACAAATATAATGATACTTATTGGAGATTTAAAGGAAGAGTGATAGGATTTTTAGTTCACATCACCATCTGTGTGTGTGTGTGTGTGTGTGTGTGTATGTGTGTGTGTGTGTGTATGTGTGTGTGTGTCTCTGTGTGTGTCTGTGTCTGTGTCTGTGTGTGTGTCAGTGTCACAGCTCCATGACGATGACAGATCGAAACTTGAAAATTTGAAAATCCTCTGTTTGACGATACCTTTCTCGGGTAGGGATTTCTCTCCTTGATCAAGTTTATTCTTACTGGTGAATTCTTAGAATTGAGTGCAACTGTTGTGGGCTCATTAATATCTGTGATGTGTTTTCCTTCGACTGTTGGGGATTGCTCACTGACGGTCTTCGCCTGACAGGAAAAAATAATCTTTGTCGAGCGAGAGCTGGTTTTTAGCTGTTGGGCTTGACGTTATCAATTACATTATGATCGCATTTGCCTCAGAACATGACGTTATCAGTTGGAACATGAGAGTTTTTGTGGAGAGTCAGGATTTACAATATTATCTGGCTAGTCACATGACTGGAATTATAGACTTTATCACTTAAGCTGCAATAATTTTTGGTTGGAAGTAGGAATTTATCAGCAGGGTTATGAAAACGTCCTAGGGAAACGTGCCGTCATGCGTGACACGCGATATTATTTAGAATAATCACTGGAATTATCCGGGGGGAGGCATAGGCTCCGTCGGTCACCGGGCAGTGGGTTGATAAATAGTTGTCCAGCATGGGACCCATGGGCGGGGAATGAGTCACTGGTGGTTGTCTGGCACTAAACCCGCGATTAGGAAGAAGAACCATGTGATTATTAGTTGCATAACACAAGGCTTATGATGAGGATGGATAGCCTAGTTATGATCAATTATCTGGGACGAGACTCATTATGAGGATGGATCACGTTGCGTAGGTTGTGTGGCACCAGACCCGTGGTGAGGCTGGATAACTGAGGTATTGTTGGTTAATTAGCACCAAGTCCATGATGAAGATGGATAACAATTAACATTGGCTATGTTGTACCAGATTCATCCTGGGAATGGATAGCTACATTATCAATTGTTGTTTTAGAGAATCAAATGTCACAACGTTGTACACTTGTGGTCTGCTGAGCTCACTGTCAGACACAGTAGTGCATACGCTATGTACGTCAAACATTTAGAAAAAAAAAGTCGTTTGTTTGATACACTGTATACGTACATTATCTGACACAATTTCCGTAATCTTATTTACATATATTATTTCGCAACGTCATTTTCTTTTATTACAAAATTCACTTGAAATGCTTCGTTTTGATATTACAAAAGCACCCAAAGAATACCCATTATGTTGAGAGCACAGATGATGACAGGTCTGCGTAAGTACGTATGATTAAAATAGCCAGACATAATAACCCTAAACACTTGTGAAACTGTGCACAGGCGGAAAATTTACGCGGTTTGTATCTGGGTAAAGCATGGAAGATATGGAAGATTCATATGACAACAAAGCTGAAGAATACGGTAAAAATATTTCTGAAAATTGTACTGTAAAAGCATGGTGTCTTGTGATGCATACGCCATGAGGAGGAGGAACAAGGAGTTAGGGTTGATATAATTTACGTGATGATTTGCATTGCATTTTGCCGTTTTGTGAACGTTATATGGATACTATGAATCGTGCATGACGCAAATGGAGGACACTTATTGAATGAAAGGAAAGAAAAAATGGTACCACATAAGGGATGGTATCAGGAAAACTATTCGAAAAAATTACATATATCAGTAAAGAAAATGGATCTGAAGTGAGGGTTGCAGAAAGAGAAAAACCCAAATGAGTCCCTGTAAAGCAGTGGGGCGTTAGTTCGGCTCTATACGCTTTATAGCGATGATATTGTGCAGATCTGACAATTCATGGTTATTCCTACGTATATCCTACCGTTCTTCATTCAACATATGATGTTTAAGACGTGGAGAAAATTATCACAAACATATAAAACAGTGAAACCTATGTTTCATATACACCTTCGTGCTAGTGTGATGGTCAGTCAGTTTTCGTTTTACAATCCTAACGTCGCCAGTATGTAAAACGCGAAACAACACAGAGACATTGGCAATTCTTCAAAGAATGATTCGAGTAGTGTATCAAAAATTCTTCGTTCCATTGACGATTCTAAGGCAAAAAGAATCACGGCAGACTTTATATAGAAATGACTGGGTTGTACTGAGTTGTTCTGAGCAAGACTTCGGTGAGATCAATTGATTATATCTTATTGTCTTCCAAGCTTCTATTTAGTCTTTCAAGCTATTAAGTTTCCGCTCTGGTTAATGAGCTGAGAGTTAAACTTCGTTTTTAGCTTTTATATGCTTTGCGATTGCAGTTTAATGTTGCCTTTTTCTGGAGTCTGCATCGTGTTTTGGTTTTATGAGGGAGAACATAGTAGGATAACAAACTCATTCAGGCAGTTGTATTACTTTAGACTCCTTTTGCCGGAGATGATAACTTGTCAGTAATAATGAAAATTCTAATAGAAAAAGCCATTAAAAGCCAGCTGGGATATTTGCAGTGCTTTTTCTTATCAAAAGCGATGCAGGGTTTCAACTTGTGAACTCTATACCCCCGAAATGTTGCGCAGACCCAAGTTGAGCGTCACAAGTTTAACCATAACATTCCTTAATAAAGATACGACTATGTGTTACCTGACGATGCTGATTATATTGATATCTCCGCTAAGGAGAGACCGAGAGAATTTTTTGCAGACGAAATCTTCAACAAAATAAGCGTCTTAAAAGACTGTTTCTGCTCGTACGTTCTTGCAGTATAGACCCGCTGCTACTGACATAGTATCTGGAAGACACTGGAAGCTTTATTATGATAAGATAAGTAACTGCCTTCCAGGAAACTGGGCAGTTATCTCTGACGTTGAACAATTCATTTTCAAACGCTCAACGGCAACACATTCCACGAATGGAGACCTCGCCAACCGCATTATTTCCGGCGTCGGTTATGAACGCGGGTGATATTGGATCTGTTACGACAAGGGGCATCCAGCCTGACCTGATATTGGACAAGACCGCAACAACAATATATCCGTCTTTTTTTCTCCTTATGAGCCTCAGTAGGGACACAGAGGTTTATTGCTGCAAGAACTTGCTTTACCTGTAGGACATATTACCGCCTAGGTGGAGAGTGGGATGATTACAGTGCTTGATTATCAAAACATACACTACTGAAACGAGTATTATTACATGCTCCTGATGCCTAGGGTCAGGAAACGAAATTTCTGAAGGTTGTAAAGTTGAAAACCAGATCGTGGGATTTTGATAGTGAAGTCGAATACCGCTTTTGTAAGCCCAGTTCTTCCCTTCACACACACACACACACACACACACACACACACACACATATATATATATATATACATTGTCCCTGGGAGTATGAGAGAAAGAATACTACCCATTTATCTCTTGCCTGTCGTATAAGACTAAGAGGGACGGGAGTTGTGGCTGGAAATCCTCTCTTCTTGCATTATTACTTTCCAAAAAGAAGAAACACAGGAAGGAGCCAAATTAGCATTTTCCCTCTTAAGGCTCACTCGATTTTTCGTAAAAGGTGGTAAGTCGAGCCCACATAGAGTGGAAGAATGGACTGGAAGACATGGAAAGTCTTGTAAAACCTTTGAGATTCTTTAATGTTTACTTACTTACAGAGGGTTTGATCGGCTAGCTGGCCCGGTGTGTATGGTGAGTGTACAGTGAAGCAGCCTTCGTGGGGAGGTCCGGTGTAGCAGCAGGCAGGATGAACACTCAGTATTGTGTTAATGGGACCCGCTAGCGTGGATGGGTCTGGTGTACAAGCCATCACGATGCTTGTCACATGTTACTAAATCGTATCACAAAACCGACTACATGTTAATGAAACTTGTCACAACAGCGAACAGGTTACCAAACTACATCAAAACCCTAGAAAGATTTTAACTAGTATAATAACACTGACAAATTTTTACCAAGACGTATAACAGCATCAGTTACATATTCCTAAAAAAGCGTAACAAAACCAGCCAGATTTTATCAAAAGTGTATAACAACGCTGGTCAGATGTTACATATCAGATAACAAATCTACCAAGACGTTACCAGTATGTATTACAACACTGAGTATAGGCTACAAAAACGAATCACTACACTTGCCAGGTATGAATATATGATGATACTTAGACACATAGAAAAATACGTCATAGAATTACGAAGAAATTACCATAATGTGCAACAACACATTCCCAGATGCTATATTGTTTACATTAGATTGCGAACATCAGGGCGCATCATAACATTAGCCATATATTACCCTATTATACCCTAACGTTGGCCGGATATGACCGAAGTGTACCATACAAGTAAGCCGTTATCACCATTACCATCATATCCAGAAACTGTCTCATTTTCATCTGTTATGATTTTTTCGGTCTCGTCACATTGCTGCTGTTGCAAAGAGAACGTCACAGAGTGGAGACGATTTCCCGAGAGAGTCGTGGGAGACATTGAAAACTAGTGTCCCCACAGGATTTACTTAGACTTTTAATAAAGCTGTCCAACGTGCGCGTTAAAAAAAAAAATCATAATAAATCAAGACACTGAGAAGACGCTGTGTGTGTGTGTGTGTATGTGTGTGTGTGTGTGTGGGAGGGTGTATGATTGCCTTTTGTTGAACGGGGAGGGAGTTTTACACTCGTGGGGTCTCATCTCTTGAAGATTCTCTACTGTCATACAACTCTCCAGATCTCTTTATGCTGTCAACAGTTACTGTGCCTTCGTTTATTTTATTATCCTAGATGGCCCATCGTTCCTTCTAGCTTAGCCCTGCCGGCGGCCTCGAGGCCACGATACGCCTGCGGCGCTGATAAAGCTCGCTTCTTGCTTTGCTCTGTTATATGAAGACCAATTAGAAATGTTAGAGACTGGGTCACCTACTTATGTGTATTGATGTGATATAAGATTTCTTAATATCCCCGTTTTCTCTTAGCCATCTTTTGCCGAATGTTTAACTTAAATATCTAAAAACAATCCCATATAAGCATATATTAAAGCACATATTAGCATTTCAAGTATTTCGGATACAGTTTTTCCACAGACCCTTCGACTATTATAGAATAGAATTTGTATGATAAAATTATTTTCCACACACCACGACTGATTAGTGTCCATTATCTCGTCCTATAAAAGTACTCCACATCTTTCTTAACGAGTTTCTTGTTTAATTTCGTGTCCTCTGGCTTATTTATCCTTAAATCTCTCTTCAAAATGCTCATCATCATTCTGTCTTAAAAACTTAATGGTTGTGATTAGGTCACCCCTTACTTCTGTCGCTCCCAAAGTGGGCAGATTTAAAGCCTCATGCCTCCCCTCGTAACTCTTCTCTCTTAATTCCAGTACCATCTTTGTTGTCCCACTATGGACCTTCTCTATTAGCTCTTTGTGCCCCTTTGGGTGCGGTGACCAAACTTAATATGATTATTCTAGTTTTGACCTTATATACGATGTGGACAGCATGCTCAGTATTTTCATACCCGCGAGCTTTAATGCAATTTTGATGCCTGTGTAACTGCCCGCGATGTACCTAAAGCTTTTGACAGGGTGTGGCATCAGGATCTCATTCCCAAGCTCCCTTCTCTTAGCTTCCCTTCTTCAATATCTAGATTCCTCTCTGGCCGATCTATCTCCATGGTTAGTGATGAATCAGCCTCTCCCAATATCTCCGTCAACAGCGGTGTTCCTCCAGATTTTGCCCTGTCTCCTACATTTTTCTCCTTTTTATCAACGATTTCCTCTCTTCCACACATTACCAAATGCACTCATACGCTAACAACTTAGCACTGTATTCTTCCACATCCTTCAATTCTGCTGCTATTTTTCTCACTCGATCTACATCTCGTCTCGAGATAGCTCTCATGTTGCCCAGAGTTGGACAGGATATCTCAGTGGGGTAGAAGAAATCTGGGTAAGTTTAATGCCTTCAAGACCCAGTTTGTAGCCATCCCTCTATCGTAGATTCCCCAAAACTCTCGTCTATCCTTCGACGGTTCTGTAATTCCACCTCTTGGCTCGATAAACATACTTGGCATTTTGGAATCCATTCATTATGAAAATAGCTAAGTCTGCCTCTAAGAAATGACAGTCCTGTTTAGATGTCGGAATTCCTTTTCTGCCGAACTGTTGCTCCGTTTATACAGAGGATTGATTCGTCCTTGTTTGGAGTGCTGCTTTCACATTTGTTGTGGTTCTAACTCTGCATCCTTACTCGACAAAGTTGAGTGTAAAGCGGTGCGACTTAAAACTCTCCCAAGCTAGCTTCAAAACATAACCCACTTCCCCTACGCCGCAATGTTGGTTCACTTTTCCTCTTCAATAGGCATTACTTTGGTTTTTGCTCCTGAGAGCAGGCTGCTTGTGTGCCCCAACCGTTAGCTAGACCACGAAATAATCGGGAAGCTACTGCGTCACATTACTGTGCAACCGTTGGCTCTTCAAGGGTGGGCCGTTTTGATAACTATTTCTTTTCCTACACCTCAAAGCTTTGGAACTCTCTTACCGCTCATGTCTTTCCCAATTACTATGACCTGGCAGATTTTAATAGACAGGTTTTTCATTTTCTCAAAAATTCGTAAATATTTTCCTTTGTCTCTCTCTCTCTTTTTTTTTCTCTCTTTTTTTTTGTGGAGACGTTTGTCCGTGACTGAAACCTCCAACATAGAAGAAAGTCAGTGGGTCTCCTTAACTGTTCTCCTAGCCCCTGGCAATAGGTTAGGGATGATATCGACTCTTAAGTCATTCTCACTCACAGATTCCTGCAGCTTATTTCCTGCAAGATGAGTACCATATTGGGACTTTGTTCCGCTGCGACCAAATCCCCATTACTTTCTTTACTTAGGTTGAATCTCACTAACACTATATCAGTTCAGTTTCCTAGTCTGCCAAGGTTCTCCAGCAGGTTAATGCAGTACTCCACACTCTTCACCATTCTCATGACCATTTCATCGTCAGCAGACATATTCATGTAGTAAGGATCCCAGAGCAGAACCTTCACCCAATTTGAGAAGGCCTCTCTGCCACGCGTCCTTTGCTCCCTTCCTCTACCATGATCTTGTAACCAATGAAGAAGTCTTTCCTTTATTCTTGCTTCTTAATTTGCCTCCCACGCGGCACATTGTTAAATGCTTTCTGGTACCTCACATGAAAACAATCTACCCATTCTTCTCGCTTGTGTAAGACAGAGTTCTCTAGCGAAAATCTAGGAGGATTTAGGAGTCGTGCTGTCCCTCACTCAGGATTTATTTTATTTCTATTTTCTTGCACTCTGCAGAAAGTTATTCATTTACTTTCTGATTATCTTTTACTGAGCATCACAGACCTCACTCGTTAGGGAGTTTGGTTTATTGTTAAGCGCCTCAACTCATCATCCTTTTCTTTCTTTTTGAAAGGCCTGACGATGGCCCTTTTTTCCACTTCCTTAGGACTTTGACTTTGTTCAACAGCGACAGTTATTCAGATGGTTTTTCTGATGTATATACAAAAAAAAATTCATCAAATTTCATCAATACCTTTCCGTATTTTGTATTTTGTTTGTCTCTTATAGACATTCTAATACTCTCCTGAATCCCCTACCCACCACATCTCACTGGTGTTGGGGCTTTGGTGGATTCCACTGTGAAAACAGTTTTGAAATTGCTGCTCGGTTCCTCATAGATATTCATATCTTCCTTTACAATTGTTTCCTCTGAATACCTTAGCCTGATTAGCTGAACTCTAACTGGCATTTTACTCCAGATGAATCTATGGAAAAGTCTGGGATTTCTTCCCGTCTTTTCCACAATATTTCCACAATATTCCTTTCTCATCCTGCGAAACTCGATCCTTGCTTCCTTGTGCCTTGCAAATGCTGCTTGGCTGGAGTTCCGTCTCTATGTTCGCCACTCCACATCTCGAGACTTAATTGCTTTTTAACGTCTTTTATCAAACTTTTCTTTCCTTTTAGATAACTTTCCTCCTGTAGCTGAGGCAAGAGGTATTTATCTTCGTACTCCATTGTAAATTTCACTGACCCTCAACAGTATCCTCCTGTTCACGGCTGCTCTACTGATGTACCAGTCTGTCAACAGTGACGTTGTTGAGGTTTGTGTATTTTTCTACGACGACATTTTCTCTTTAGGTCTTGTTTCATCTCTCTTCTTTTAACATCATTATAACCGCATAGTTAATCTACTGCATTACATGATCACTTTAACCAGTTAATGTAATATTCTAGTATCCATAATAGTGTGTGTCAAGATTTGGTATATCAATGTGTGTGTGTGTGTGTGTGTTTGTGTGTGTGTGCACTTTCTGATTACCTATTTGTATTGTACGGGGAGGGTGTTTTACACTCGTGGGGCCTCATCCCTTGAACATTCTCTACTATTATAGAATTCTTTAGATTTCTATGTGCTGCTCTGCATTAACTATGTTCTCAGTCATTTTCTTCCATTCATACGCCATGATTTACCACCTCTTTCTTCACAATACCTTGCTTAATTTCATATTATGTCCTCTGGTTATTCTATCCCTAAATCTTTCGATGAAATGTTCAGTCTTAATGATCAGTCTATCTGAAAACTAAAATATTGTAATCAGCTCACCCGACACTTTTCTCTTCCAAGGTTGGCAAGTCTAAGGCCTCAAACCTTGTGTGTGTGTGTGTTTTTTTTTTTTTTTTTTTTTTTGTGTGGGTGTGTGTGTGTGTGTGTGTGTGTTTTATCTTCGTGTGTTTGTACATGTTTTTACACACGAAGATAATACTAGACAGTACGTAGGAGAGAAGAAATCGCCTTTCTTTTTAAGCTGAATGATTTACAGAGAGATCGTAACCTTTACCTTGTAACAATGAGGTCATCTGTGTATTTAGTTTGTCTGCTTCCCCTACGTCGTCTGTCATGCTGCAGACACGAACCCCCAACACAGCATCACTAATGCGGGCGTATTCCTCAGCCTCCAAGGGCCTGTCACTCACCTCCTCCTCCTCTGTCCATCTAACCCGAAGTCGGACACTTATCTTACCATACCATCCTCAAGTAAGACATTCGTGGTATCTGTGACTCCGTCCTTACTCTCCAATCGCACTCAGTACCTCGATAAATCTGTCTTTTTAGTTTCACAATCACGTTCTGATTATCACCCTACCTTCCTCTCTGATTTTCTTTATCAATTCTTTCCTATTTTCCCCAACCATTTTTTTTTCTCTTTTGTTTAGGATATCTAACCCTTCCTTGTCCCCTGCTGGGTATTTTCCTGTTACAGACTCGCATTTCACTCTTTGGAATGGACCGCATCGCTCCATGTGACAGGCCTTGCCCGACCCTTGGAGTTTCCAATTTCCTATCACACTACACAAAGAAGCGGTAATCTGCCCACATTTCAGCGTTCCCTCACATATCTCAGAATTCTCGCTACCATCCACGCTATACAAGCCCGTCCTTATCATTTCCATTCATTTTCAATTTCCTTTTCAAACACTTTCTCTCAAATTCCCTCACTCCTACACTGATATGACTTCAGTCCCTTCCTTTCGTTTAAACTCAAATAAAGTATTGGATCTATAACTTTTCTCGGT
>JAYMFT010046839.1:0-15396 GCA_038088735.1 Panulirus argus | reverse complement strand
TGTATATATATATATATATATATATAACTGACTGACTAGGCGATGCTTTGTAAACAGGTCATTTAACAGAATTCTACAGTTATATGAGAGAGTTTGAAGGTTGTAGCCGCGCGACTGGGTGTAGCCACCAATTCACACTGTTTAGAAGAGGGCTCAAGGTTTCTAGCCCATTATTACCCTATTTGATCCCACTTTTGTTCATAATAACATACTCTGATATCGCCTTCAGCGCTACGAACGATTACCTTTCTACCATCTTTTAGGCTAAGATATGGCTAATTTTTACGAACTTTCGGACAAAGGTATGGGTTGACCCTGTAATATTACCAAAAAGTATTTTACATCTCACGACTCAGCTCTCGTTGCCAAAGATTCCTCGGGAAGTAGAAACTTGTCATGCCCATATGCACGTGTGATTAGGTCACACCCATACAAGGACATAAAATTATAGATTGTATAAACATTCTATACTTTTGTCCTCAGCTGGCAGTTAACTTTTTAATCAACTGTTTCATGCGAAAAACTTCGTCTAACTTAGGTAAACATGCACAGTTGACGCTGTGACCAAGCAACCTCGTCCCAGACAGGCAGTGTTTTCTAAAATTGTGTGTGATTTCTATTTGCGATTGCTGTTTGTGGGAGACGAGGAGAAAGTTTCGCACTCGTGCTGTCTTGTCATGACTTAAATATACCATGTCTAAACTTTGTGTATACGCCCATATATACACACCCGAGCTTACGCCAACTTAACAGTATACACATGTATAAGCACAATTCAAGTGGTGTAATAAGCGAACCCAGTTATGGTTCCTACTTCCTTAAAGCTTTAAGTGAAGCCATTTCACTTCCCAGCAGCATCCGCCCGATTCGCGCAGCTAAATACAAGCACCCATACATTTGCTGTACTTTTTTTTTTGAGGCTTTATACACAAGTTTTCTTTAGATTGGTCTGATTAGCAGATAGCACTATAGATAAAATATCAGCACTTCCCTTTTACAGTTACATACATTTCTTTTCAAGTCTGTAAACTGTACGTTTCACATATATTCATACAGCATCTTTCCAAATAAGAAGCAAGTGGGATGACTGGATTACTTAAATTTTCCTGATGTATTTGTTCATAGTATCAATTCGTTTTGCGGTATTCCTTGGCTTTTAATTCAGATAAGTAATAAGTGAATCTTAGTACCTTTTTCACGGGAGCACAACTTGCCATGCGACACCCTGACCCTCGCTCCCAGCTGTCCGTTGCGAGGGTGGCAGGCAGACGAATTAACGGCCTCCTCCCTCGCCCAGACCATACCCGCTTGTCAACCTAACCCTGGCCAGTGTTTAAGTTCAGAACAAATTTAAGGGCAGCACCAGCAGTGCGATGATTCCCTGTTCACTTGAAGTACATATATATGTAATAATCTGTCTTCCTAATCGAAATCAAGTTTTTTTAGGACGAAAAGTCTGGAGGCTAACGTGAACATTCATCCACGCAAATGCTGTAAACGAATGCACCAGTCACGTTCGTTGAGTTGTAATTTGTAAGAACACGTGTGTGAACCATTCTTTTACCTCTACGGACTTGAAAGTAAACACCAGTTTCAACTATAAATTGAGTGTGTACGTAGTTTCATAAAACTACTCAAAAGCATGTGACGTGAATTGGAAAGATGTTTAAATCATTTATCAACAAGGCATTACTATCTAAGCTAGGAGTATTCTTATCAGAAAGACATTGGATGACGATGTATGATTTATCGCTCAGCACATTGTGTTCATATGACAGGAGGAAGTGGGAGGGTCAAATAATGATTATATAATACGACAGGAACGATGGAGAGGTGATATATATGCGACAGCAAGCTGTGGATGGAGAGGTGATGAGAGGGATAAGATTTTGAAAAAATAAGGGATATTGTTGAGAAAACTGAATTAAATATGTATGTATGTATGACATAAATAAAGTGACTAGCGACGAACTCGTTGAAAGGATGAATAAAAACTGCAAGAAACTGGAGGAAAGGAGAGGAATGTGAGAGGAGTAGGGGAAGATGTTTGAGGGTCAACAACGGCTAAAATTTACGTAATCTCAGCGGTCACTGCGACTGTTTCGGGGCATAACAGACTTCTAGTTGAGAAATACAGGGAACGAGGGACACACATGAGGAAAGTGTTCTCATCAACTTCTTCACTTAACCTCTTTTATTCCAGATTTAAACTGAACACTGCCCCAGTTTCCATTTGTTTTCAAAAATAACGAAATAATTGTCTCATGGAAAAGTTAATTGTAACATATCATGTCAATAAAAACGTTAAGTTAGACGTATCATCTGTACAGTACCAATTGCTGTGATTTATATTTAATGGTTTCGTGTCAAACAAACGTATTTTACAGATTTCTGTGTTCTTTAGGGTTAAAAAATTTTGGTCAACATTAACTGTTACGTATTTCTTTGACAACGTAATCTTCAATAGCCAGTTCATTATTTGCATATAGTTGATCCATCTCTTTATCCAAATCAACATCGCTAAATGTTAACTTGCATTTTATGAAATTAAAAGGAAAGGCATGAGCATATTGTGTGCTTAAGAATGGTTTCGTAATATGTTCATTATCGTTACCACGCACAACTTTCAATTAAATTCTTGACGGATTAACTAATTACAATTGAAAATCGGGGACAATTATTTGGCAGTCTCGACTTTTTTTTTAGACATTTCGTTGTGATTAAACATTAAGTCATTTCAGTGATATATGAACCAAATAGCGGGATAACCGCATATTCCAGCAAGGACGGTTATAGATTTGTATTTAAAGGGACGACCGCAGGTTGGTTTAGGGAAAGCCTGACCGTCGTGTTTGTAAATACAGTAGGTGAGACGCGGCGCCGCTCTCAACACTTTCCCGCCAAAACCGGGGACTTTAATATTGCTCCGCACCATAAGACGCTCCTTAAACTAAAGTTTATATGAATGAGTATTTTCAGTTATTTGACAAAATTAAGTAATTAAATGATCATAAGAGCACTGGATATAATTAGTGAGGATGAATATTTTTCTCATTATGAGAAGAGAGTGTTCGGGTATATTAGGTTCTAAAACGTGTGGCGGAGGACTTGCTGAGCGGCGTCAGTTTCCCGCCATACGCCAGCTTTTGCTCATTCTAGTGGAGCCGTTCATTGAGGCGGGAATGTGATTGTAGCAAATTTGAGTAGGCTAAACATGAGTGAAACTGACATAAACTCTAGTGTAAAGAGAAGATACAATGACCTTTCTCTTGATTTAAACTTAGACCAAGCTACAGCGGACGAAGCTTGGAATAACTATGAAAATATTCAGCTAAAATACACTTTGGAGGTAAGGGGTGGTTTGTTTTGGTTTGTGCACTTGTTTGTCGGTGCACCTTGGGACTTCTTGGTGACCCGACCTGGTGATGAGGATGGTTCCCCAGATTGACCTGCTGTCAATATTAGGATCCAGCAAGACTCTTGTGTTAGTACATAACATTTCCTGTGCAAAAAAAAAACCGACATGAGACATGTAGGCTATAAATATGAAGCAAGGTCAATCTCCGGTGTTAAGTAATTTTATATATATATTAGATATAATTATTGTGACGAATTGATAAAAAAAAAAAATTGGTAAATGTCGTGTTGTTTGTAAGTGTTTTCTTTTGAAAGTTTTATGTGAAAATATAGCCGGCATAATGAACCGATTAGAATGGGTTCCTGGCACATGCTATGGTGTGTGTGTGTGAGCATTCATACCTAGGAGTGAAGACATGGTACATATATATGTAACGTTAAGAAGACGTTGGATCATGAGTTTAAATCTATCCGTAGAAAGGAATTATAGTAGTCCCCTAGAAGAAACTAAGGATTAGGTTCGAGGTTGAGGAAAACTTAAGGTCAAGGATTGATTTGTATTTTAATTCTGATATTGTAATTCTCATGTGTTTTAATAGATTTAACCCCAGGTATGGACGGGTTTAGTTACGTAAACTTTATAATTAGCTTAGTTATGTATTACATGAAGCCTGCAAATATGATTTTTTTTTTAATGGTTAACCAAATTACTGATGTCTGTGGGCCCATAGATCACTTGATGTTCATTCACCAGACAAGTGGGCAGGGTTTGGACATTGAGGCAGACTGTGGGCAAATATATAAGAAATTAGTCCAAAACTTGTTAGTAGAGAGATCTTCATTGTTTTTGATTATATTTCTTGAAGCTTGAGATAAATGTATAGATCGATGTGGTGTTATTAGGTTATATTATGGATAGGAAACACTAATTAGAGGAGAAAGACTGTTATCTTAAATGAACCTTTCAAAGTGGGGAGGGCATTGAAGATGAGGAAAACGTATTGTTGAATATGGTGTGTGTTCGTGTATAACAGTGTAGCATGGTATAGACACTCATACTGATATTCTTTACATTATGTACCAAAACTGAAATGAAACCTAGGATTTTAATAACCAGGGTGAACAGCTACCATGGTTGGCATGTGCACTGTATGCAGCATGCAGACGAAGATCTGTCCCTACAGTGGGTGGACGCCCAGGGAATATGATTCAAGGAAATTGTGTCTCCCTTACTCGTATGTTGCAGCATTGCAATCTACCGTAAGTATATTATTCCTACTATTTTACTGAGGTTTCTGTTTTTCAGTATGTTTTCAAATGCCACATGGTCATATTTACTATATGTGATTGGATTATATAAAAAATTTATTTATAGATTTTATATTCTTGGCTGGTAGTTTGACAGAGTTCATCAAGAAAATGAAGGCTTGGCTGGCAATGTCACATTTTGATGAAGGCTTCTGTCGAAGAGTTGACCTGCTGGAGCGAAATTTTGCTGTGTCCAACAATATCTTCAAAAAGTACAAACCTATCTTCCTAGATTTATTCAAAGATCCTGCTAATGATTTACCACGTCCACCAAGGTCACGTAAACAACGGAGGCCACCTTGTAACTCTACTGAACTTTTTCATTTCTGCTGGACATTGTATATTTTAATAAAAGGTAGGATATCTCATCCATTACACAGCATGCATTATCTTTATATTATATCTTAAAGCTGTATTATGTTTATTGTTTGTGACAAATGATTGGCTCTGTTTCCAGAATTTGGAATAGTAGATAAGGAATGGAAATGTGGAATCACACAAAAATGAAGGGATATATTTGAGAGGGGAAGGTAAATACAGTAGAGTAGTAAGGGACTTTAGTATCTCTAGTCATTGGCAAGTAGTAGCCATTTTATAAGCAAATTCCTCATCTTCAGTAACTCCTTACTGGCAGCATTGCCACCTATTGGCAGAACACCTCGGTACTAGTCCTTGACACATGAGTGATAACTACAATATTTTGATAATGAATGTGTAAGCTTTATCTGTATATCGATCTATATCTCTGACACCCGTTCCCTTTGGGAACTCCCTTAGTGGGGTGGCCACGGCTAAAGTCTCTATAACCAGTGAACTCCAGTGCTGTTTCTCAGCCTTTTCTGCCTCACCCTGAACAGGCCACTGGCAGAGGGCAATTCTAGCATAGTGATTCCACAGGCTCCTACCATATGTTCCCACTAACTATTTATCCATCTACCTTTCTATCTGTCTATCATTATCTCTGATGCCCATTCCTTTAGGAAACTCCAACAAAGAGATGCCAAGTAGATAGAATAAAGTTCAGTAATGATTGAAATTCTTTTTTTCTTCCATTCTTTGTTGTTTTGTCAACTAGATTTCTGTTCAGATTTTCTTGTGGACTCTTACTGGGTGTGTATTTAATGTCTGGAGATTGAGAAAGGTCACCCAACCCAATTGTATACTAAAAAAGTATGTTTTGTATTAGTTGGATAGTTACAAAAAATTGGAAGTACATAGAAGTAGAATGAGAATATTAGAGATAAGATGAACATGGAAAGAATGGCTGAAGACTGGAGTTGTGATATAGAGTAATTCAAATGCAGTAAAGTTGCTTAGGAGTGATATGAGTTTTATGTGTATGTCTCTGATGCCAGTTCCCTCCAGGAACTCCATGAAGTGAGTGGTCACAGTAACAGTCTCCATAACTGGTGAACTCAAGTTCTGCTTCTGAGCCTTTAAGTATTGATTAATATGTATTATATTACTTAATGATAATTCTTTTCTTACAGGGAAATACCCAAGTATTCCCCAGGATCTTGTGAGCTGTTATTCGTTACTTCTGGCTTCTATCGACCTAATTTATAGTAATGTGGTGTTGTCCAGCCGTAAAGATCTCATTAATCCAGATTGTCAAGGTATGTGTTTTCATAATGAATTTTGTGGTGTGCGTTGTTAATGGCAAGATTTTTTTTTTTTTTTTTTTTTTTTTTTTTTTTTTTTTTTTTTTTTTTTTTTTTTTTTCCAAAGCTGTTTTGGGTTTGGGAAGAAGTGAGTCATGGCTATAAAATATCGTAAAATTTTTCCTGTGCCTTTGGGATTAGGAAGAAGTGAAAGGCGTTCATTGTTTGGTCATAAGAGTTTGTTACATTTTATCACCTTTTTAGGGAAAGAGTGAAAATTAGGTTGTTAGATTGAAAAATAAACCTATTTTGGTCTAAAATTTCCATTAAGTTTGTATGGTTTAGCATCTTTCCTTTCCTTCAGGCTTACCAAATGACTTATTGAGCAATGAATCAAGTAGTGAGCTGTCATCATGGCCAGTGTCAATTATGGACTACCTTTGTGAAAAATTTGAAGGTGTGCTGGTGGAAACCAAAGTTGTGCGGGAGTACTACTGGAATAAACATATTAGAGATCTCATAGAAAAAAAGGTTAGTGATAATGAATTGGTCAGCATGTAATCCAGTGTTTTTCTTCAGTTTTGGATTTGCACCTGTTGAGGCACTGACCAAAGCCACCTCAGCACTGTATTATCATAGCATGTGGTATCATCAGTGTGTTAGTGCCAGGAAACTGATGAAAAAAGGCCACATCCACTCACACTCAGTCTCCAGCTGTCGTGTGTAATGCTCCAAAACCATAGCTCCCTATTCATGAATGTATGAAAGAAAAAGAATGAATGCCTATTTGTCATTTTGCCAGTGGTTACTTAATTTCCTTGATGAGATTACTCTCCTTTTCTTCACATATTAAGCTTTCAAGTGTAAACTAGAAAACTTGCATGATATTCAATAAATGGGTATAACTAAATGCTAGAGATGGTTCTGCATGCATCAACCTCCCTTGTTTGTTAGGAAAAGTTGTGAAGGATAATTAAGCAAATTGACTGATGGATGAATGGTACAATGTAAGTGTTAAGACTAGCTCATTTTATTGACGTTATTTTTTGTTGTATTCATACAGTTTGTACATTTGATAAAGTATAGTTTATCAAAATATTTTTGTTAACAGGTGCTAAAAGGAGGTGTGGAAGGCACTGGCCTTTTGGAACAATCAAATTTTGATCATAATGTTAAAGAAGTAAAAAATGCATATGAAGAATACTTGTTGAGTTATGGAGAATTTGATGAGAGAATGTTCCTTAATGAGGATGAGGTGGTAAAGGGCGTGACAACATCACCGCCATCAACTCATGCTTCACATCATGACTCTCCTGTGGACACTGGGTCAATGAGGCAAGCTAGGAGAAACTTAGTACAGGTTTGATTTTGTGCCTTTTTTTCTCTGTGCTTGATCTCAAAAGTAACATTGATAACAGTGTTTTGATTATAAGTTTCTTTATTTTAGAATATTGCCAGTGTCTTTCATGTGGCTTTGCCTTTAGAAAGTAACTAGTGTATCATAGTTCACATTAAAGATTTTGTATTTGTATTTGCAGATAGTCTGTTGAAGGTTTCTAAGAATAATTCAAATTTTTACTTTTGAATGAAAGATGTTAACTTTTAATGGTTGCATTTAAGAAATTTTCTTCCAGAATATGCATATAGAGTTCTTTTATAAGGATGAGCTCAAAACATATCATTTTAAAACTTTGTTTCAGTCATTTGATGGTGATCATCATTTAGTTCCACAAACACCTATCACTGGTCGTCGTTATACTATTGATCGTCCAACTATTGGCACCAATCCTCTAACAGTAGTCACTTCTGGCCTTCAGAAACTTTATGCGCTTCTTGCAGGGCGAAAAAATAATGCAAGTGAAGAGCTTCTTGAGATGTTCAAGTGAGTAAAACATATCTAAGTCGTAATGAGTTTCAGCCCATTGAAAGTATGTCATCCCATGTAAACCACATCACTTCAATTAGCTTATCTTTTGTATACACCTCACACCTGCATGTTCAGGCCCCGAGCCCTTAAAGCATCTTTCCTTCCATTTTCCCAACCCCCTCCTTAGTTTGCCCCTTTTCTTTGTTCCAGAAAGCAGGAAATTCTGTCCTAGAAGCCTTTAATTTTCACATTTTTCTAGGGGCAGTTGGTGTCTTAAGTTCGATAGTGTGTGTAAAAGGAGGAAGATGAGAGTAAATGCGTATAAATGCAAGGTTATTAGGTTTAATAGTGCAGAAGGACTGGTTAGATGTGGTGTTAATTTGAATAGAGAAATTTTGGATGAAGTGGAGGGTTTTAGATACATGGGAGTGGACATGGTAGCGATAAGAACCATGGAAGTAGAAGCAAGTCATAAGTTGCGTGAGGGATCAAAGGTCTTGGAATATTAAAGAATGTGTGGAAAGAGATATCACTATTTGGGAGGGCAAAAATGAGTATGTTTGAAGTTACAGTAGTCCTAACTTTGTTGTTAGATGTAAGTCATTGGGTATAGATGAGAATGTGTGGAGGAGGGTGGATGCATTGGAAATGAAGTGTTTAAGGATAATAAATAAAAGTAATAAATGGGTGAAAAAGAGGTCTGGTAATAAAAATGATTGAGAGTTAAAGAGGGTGTGCTGAAATGGTATGTACATGTGGAGAGAATGAGTGAGGATAGGCTGACAGAGGATATATGAGTCAAAAGTAAAAGGAAAAAGGAGAGATCATATTGGAAATAAAAGGATGGGATGAAAATAGTTTGTGCTGAGGGTCTGAACGTGCATGGGTTAGAATGAATTGGAATGATGTATACAAGGGATGAGATGCTGTTAGTGGACTGAACAGGGCATATGTAGCAACTGGGGGAATCCACAGAAAGTTCTGTGGGACCAGGATGTGCATAGAGGGCTGTTGTTTTGGTGCATTACGCATGGCAGCAAGAGAATGGATGAGATTGAATGAGGTTTTTCTAACTCTGTTCCTGGTGCTACCTCACTAACACAGGAAACAGTAAACAAGTATGAAATATAAGAATGAGGTTAATGTATATGACTTGTGTGTAAAATCTTTTTAAATTATTGTAAACCTTACTAGTCAGGAGCTAGGCTGTAAAGAATATTTGTGTTGTGTCTTGTCATTCAGAGCTGTTTTTGAAATTTTACTCTGTATGCAATATGATTGATTTATGTATTCACAGGACTTGTAAGGTTAATCCCGAGGAAAAGATTACATCGTTGGTTACGGAAATGAGTGATGAATTCTGCCGCCTATACACTCAAGCAACAGAAGACTATAATGGTCCAAGCATAGACTTTGCAAAAATGAGACTGCAGATGGGCCAAATGCTATATTACACCTTTTTAGAACATATCTTGATGGATGAAAGGAGGAGAGGAGTTGATCTCATGGTAATGCTTTTTAAATCATTTTAGTGTAGCATATTTTCCCATTTTGTTAAACCCCACAGCTTGACACTGTGATGAGAAGTGCAGTAAAGAGTTATCACTACTTGCTGTTACAGATGATGGTGTGATACCCATATCAAAACTGTTGTTATTCATCACTAGTATTTTATTAGTTATGGTGCTTCTCATTTTTGTTCTTCCCTTTAGTTTCTTAAGGTGAAGGTTATAACTCTAGATTAAGGATAATGGGTAACTCAGGGATATGTAAAGATTTCACTATGCTGAAGTGTATGTTTCTTACATAGAAATATTCACAGGAAGCTATATGTCTTTTTGTCATAATTTTTTTTTTCTCGTAGTTGACTAGTAAACCTTTTTGATTTTTTCTTTCCATTCAGACTGCAAGTGTATGCATATTCAAGGACTTTGACATTATTTTGCTCATTTAATATTAACCACTTACACATGCATGGCAAACTGACAATTTTACATTGTATCGTCTCTGAATATAAGGAAATTGCCTGTCGGGGGTGATAATATCCTGACAATGAAACTTGGAGATCCAATTTTTTGCCCAGGTTTGCTTTTTTCCACATTAGCATGGTTACCTTAGGAACAGATAAAGAATGCTCACATCCACTCTAGGAGCCATGTATAATGCACAAAGAAGCATCAGGAGATATTTCTAAAATGTTCTTGTCCTGACTGTGGAAGCTAAAACTTAAAGTTTCTTATTACATTTGATGTATCTTATATATTCTGAAATGTTTGTCACAAAGCAGCTGCCTGTCTGCCCTTCTGTGATAAAGATACAGCTGTCAGCATTTGTAAGGTTGACGAAAGAGCAAGGAATTAGTATAGCAGGATTGGAAAGTAGGAAGAAAAGTTTTGGATATATTGTGGACAAGGCAGGAGAGAATCCAAAATGTTTCCATAAATTTATAGGGAGTAAACTATCAGTTAAAGAGCAACTGATCAAACTAAGGGATTCAAAGGAAAGACATTTAGAGGATAATGTAAGGACATGTGAGGATCTGAACAAGTTCAAAGTGTTTTCACATCGGATGATTCTTATAGCCCTTGCACTAATGAGATGGAACAAGGTCGAAGTATGAGATATCTAAACTTTAGGCTTTAGATTTGCTGACCTTGGAGGAGAGAACAGTGACCCATGACCTGATCACAGCCTTTGTTTACTACGTTGATCATGTGGACAGTAAACTGTTCTGCAAGAGATGGAAGGTTAGAGGATCAGAGGACATTACATGAAAGTAACACGAAACTTGCCAAAATAGATACAAAGAAGTCCTTTTATAGTATGAGTACTGGATGAATGGAATAGAATGACTGAGGAGATCATTTATGCAGACAGCATACATAGATTAAAGAAGTGTGTGATAGTGGACAATGTTCGAGATGGGGCCCCACGAGTGTAAATTCCCTCATTCTGCTGCACAAATAGGTAATTACGTCCACCAAATCTTTCATGTTTTATGATGTAGTGTTGTGTGAAGAATGTTTTGTTTTATCAATCATCCCTAAGGCATGTATTGTACACTTTTTTTTTGCAGGCCATTTTGAAGGAAGACTTGTTTCACAGAACCCTCTTCACCTGCTGCTTAGAAATTGTGCTCAAGTCCTACAATGATCCCAGAAGATTTCCCTGGTCTTTACAGGCAAGTACACTTTTTAAAGTTCCTCTGTTTGTTTTGGATATCCCTAGAACTGATGAGATCTTACACATGTAGATGTAAATAGAAATGATTGACTGTGGCGATAAGTGTAAGGAACATGGATAATATAGGGGAATGAAAGAAAATTTGGCTGAATCTTTCAGTTTTGTAAAGGGTTTAGAGGCTTTGTCGAAAGCTATTGAGAGAAAAGGAAGGCATGTCAATAAACTGAGGGAAATTTCATGATAGATTAATGTAGGACATGTAAATTTTTACTTCTTGTTCTTGGAAGCCTTTGATTGCTGTTAGGTTCTGTATAGAAGTAGTGCTGTTTATTTTGATTGAATATTTGAAACAAAATGTGTTAGCAGTTTATAGTTGTGCATTGCTTTCAGTATAGTTTTCAAAAAATTTTGTGGTATAGTGAGTAAAGGATTAGCAAACTTTTTACAGTATGATACTTGGAAGGTTTTAGAATTTAACCTTCACAGTGCAGTGTTCTTATTCAAATATGCGCTGAAAAAAATAGTTGTTTTTCCTTAGGATAGGCTGGCATTCAAAAGAACGAAATGGTAAACAAAGTTATATAAATTGATTGTGTTGGCCTAGTCCTCCACTAAGTGAGGGGCAGAGGGGGTTGTGTTTGATGCATCTGACATCTTTCAGTAAGTGAGAATGGTTACTCCATTGTATATGGGAATCGAGTTGATTGTGATACACATTTTTAATGCCACAAATATTGAATTGTAGTGAGTGATTCTCTTTTACAGGTGGGACATGTAGAACCTTACTACTTTATACGGATAATTGAACCTGTCATACGGTCAGAGAAGCAGTCGGACAATCAGCTTTCCAGAGAATTGGTGAAACACCTTAAAGGGGTTTGTATTTAATGTTTTTGAGCATATGGAATCATGTAATCAGAAGTGAATCATGGGATGAGTTAGAGGGAGAAGGTTTAAGGGGCATGGAGGGGTGTGTAGAAAGCGAGGTTGTTATCTGGGAGGGTGAAAATGGGTATGTTTGAAGGGTTAATGGTCCCAAAGAGATTGTGTAGATGTGAGGCATGAAATATAGATGAGGATGAATAGCTGAGTGAAAGGAAAAAGAATGGTTTATTGAAGTCAATGCTGGAAATGGGAAACAAGTATGACAGAACATGAAATTGAAGATAAACTTAGAAGTTGATTCACTGTTTTGACAAATAAAAATTCATGAAAGTAGCAAATAGAAGTTGAATCAATATTTTGACAAATAAAAATTCATGAAAGTAGCAAATGGAACCACATGTTACTGTGATGCTTTGTGGTGTGCTAAGAGGAATGGTATTAGTTTCAGTACTGTTTATGATAAAACTGTATCAGGCATAGGCAGAGAGGTAAAAGAAAGTTTGGGAAGACATTTTGCAATTAACACTAGGCATTAAAATGGTAGGATCAGAAAGAAGAGATGGAATGTAAAAAGACTGATGCATTAGTGGGTAGAAGAGCACTATGATTAATTCAGTAAAGAAAAATTTGAAGTTAGTCGAGGAACATTTAACAATATAATGGTAGCACCTTAGTTGAACCTTTTAGGAAAAGATATTGAGATAGAAGGAAGTATCAAAGGTCTAGGAGTCATTATAAATCAGAACCAGAAATTCAAAGACTGTTGTAAAATTATACTATAGAGCCAGGTGATAAGTGGTATGATGTTTCGCTGCAAGAGATAGAAAATTGATAAAAATGTTTAATGTACTCTGTATCTAAGAAGCAAATTTAAAAGCAGCTGTATTGAATTTGCATCAGATAAGCAGGCTGTTTTTAACAAGCTGGTGAAAATTCAGATTCACTGTATGAGAAAGACTGAGGGAATGGAAAACAAGATCTTGAATTGTATACAGAATTCATAAAAAAAATTATGTCTAGTAGATACAGATAGAGGGAATCTAAAAGCACATCCTAGTATTCAAAACATTTGGAATATATCAGAAAGGTACTTAACTGAAATTTACTTGAGCCCAGCAAGAAAGATAGAGAGACTTTTCAGTGTGAAGAACAAGATTAGACACATAAATGTAGAAATAGATTTCTTCAGAACAGGGATAAATAAATGGCTTAGAGCACTTTTGGGTGAACAGAGATTAGACATCTATACAATGTGTGTGGCTGTAGAAATCATTATGAAACAAGCAAGTTATCTAGTGAGCATTACACATTAACTCTGTCTTATGCAAAATCTTGTTGTAGGAAGGCACTCTGGCAGTTGGAGCAGTGCCCTGTTCCTTTTCTTGTCTTTTATGAAATACTGTGGAGCACTGCGTAAAAGATGATTCTCGTAAACAAGATTAACATATAATAGTAATTAACATAATCATTGATACCCATAGGTAGGAAGGTTTTCTCTCTCCCTCTCCCTCCCATCCTCTTCCTCTCTCTCTCTCACTCCCTTCCTCTTCCTCTTTTCCTCCCTTCTCTTTTTCTGTTGTAAAAATCTAAAACAATGATAAATTAGCACCTATTATCACATCTGATCTAGAACAGCTAAATGAATGAAAATCAACATGGATTTATTTAGTACTCAGAGAAAGTAGACAGATGCGGTTATTAGCTCATTACAATGACATACATGAAAGTTTAATGCAAAGAAAGAAAATGGACTCTGTTTTTCTTAATTTTGTAAAGATATATGACTAAAGTAATAGAATTGGCTAGAAAAATTAGCTAAACTAAACATTAAGTGTAAGATACGAAGATGGATTAAAGAGTTGCTTAGTAACAGAAAGCTCAGAGTTGTGATAGATGGAGCCATGTTTGAGCAAAAAGTAGTATTTAGTGCCAAAGGGAATGGTGTTAGTGTCAGTACTGGTTATGATAAAGATATCAGCTATCAATATCAAAGTAAAAGAAAGCTTAGTGAAGAACTTTGCTGCTGACACCAGAGTTAGCAAAATGATTGGAGGTTATGCTGATGACACAATAGCAAGCAAAGTGATTGGAGGATAAGCGATGTGTATGGGACTTGGTGAATTGGATTAGTGTGATATGGGCTAGACATTGAAATTGTCCAGGGAAATCACAGAATAGTCTGTGGGGCTTGGCTGTGGATATTATATTGTGTTTGGA
Organism: Panulirus argus; assembly: GCA_038088735.1. Classification (NCBI taxonomy): domain Eukaryota; kingdom Metazoa; phylum Arthropoda; class Malacostraca; order Decapoda; family Palinuridae; genus Panulirus; species Panulirus argus. The sequence continues at coordinate 978 of JAYMFT010046839.1, read as the reverse complement.
GCATAATTCAGGATATCTTGAGACTGGATGTTTGCAGTTGAGGCTATTGTTCATCTGTTCCTGTTGCTACTTTGCTAAGGTGGGAGAAGCAATAACCTACAAAAAAAAAAAAGTTTTCATATTTTTCTCATTTCCCAAACAGATTGAGGAGCAAATTCTAGATTCTCTTGCATGGAAGGCAGAATCTCCTCTGTGGCTGAACCTCCAAAATGGCAGTTCAGACATTCCCTCTTGCCAGGATGTGAACTTCTCTGATCAGCTGGAGACAGAGATGAATCCAGTTACTCCTTCCATAAGCCTTTCATCAACTCCAGTATCTCCAGCTTCAAAACTAGTCAGTGATAAAGCTACTCCCAGCAGTAAGTCACATTATTCGCAAAAATTAACACTTCTGATTTATTTTCACTTTTTAATAGCATACATTTACAAGTTATTTGGTAATCTAGTCAGTATGAGGTTCCTCATGTCGCTACTGACATGAATCTGTTTGTATGATGACGCAGTTATTACCAATTTATTTGTCTAGTCTTTAAAAGAAATCTTGTTCGGGTATGAGAATATCCTGTGGATCCTTGATTTCCTCTTTCCATTGGGCTTCCACAGCACTGAGGAAGCTGGCCTCATCCACTGGGAAGGACCACTAAGTTAAGAAGTGTGATGATGTGTGTGATTTCTTTTTATTTTCCCACACTTGATCACCGTTTCCTATTTTGTATTACGGGGGTTGAGTTTTACACTCTTGTTGCCTTGTCTCTTAACCTGGTACTGTATGTTTTTACTCTTCTGTGTATATGCACACACACACCAACCCTCGATGGGATAGGATATGTTGATGGCGCTCTTGGGCCACCTACAGGTCATTATGTCGACCTGAATCTATATATATGTTTATTTTATTTATTTATTATACTTGATCGCTGTTTCCCGCGTCAGCGAGGTAGCGCCAGGAAACAGACAAAGAAAAATACCCCATCCCCC
>JAYMFT010046828.1:0-15396 GCA_038088735.1 Panulirus argus | reverse complement strand
CGTGGTATAGGGGTTCACATACTGCTTCCATGATATAGGGCATCACCCACTGTGTCCATGGTATATGGGTTCGCCCACTGTGTCCATGGTATAAGGGTTTGCCCATTGTATACATTATATAGGGATTCACCCACTGTGTCCATGGTATACGGGTTAACCCACCGTGTCCATCATATAAGGGATCGCCCATTGTGTCCATGGTATAGGGGTTTGCCCACTGTGCCTATTGTATAGGGGTTCGGCCACCGTGTCCATGGTATAGGATTTGTCTAATGTGTCAATGGTGTAGGGATTCGCCCAATGTGCCCATGGTATAGGGGATCACCCACTGTGCCCATGGTATAGGGGATCACCCACTGTGCCCATGGTATGAGAGGTTCATCCACTATGTTCATGATATAGGGGTTCGCCCACTGTATCCATGGTATAGGGGTTCACCTATTGTGGCCATGGTACAGGGGATCGCCCCCTGTGCCCATGGTATGGGGATCACCCACTGTGTTAATGGTGCAGGGGTTCGCCCACTGTGCCCATGGTATAGGAGTTCGCCCATTGTGTCCATGGTATAGGGATTCGCCCACTGTGTCCATGGTATAAGGGTTGACCCACAGTGTCTATCATATAGGGGTTCACCCACTGTGTTCATGATATAGGGGTTCACCCACTGTGTCAGTGATATAGGGATTCGCCCACTGTGTCCAAGGTATAGGGGTTCGCCCACTGTTTCCATGGTATATGGATTCATCCACTGTGCTCATGGTATAGGGGTTCTACCACTGTGTCCATAGTATATGGGTTAACCCACCGTGCTCATAATATAGGGATTAGCCCACTGTGCCCATGGTATAAGGGTCCATGGTGTAGGGGTTCGCCCACTGTGCCCATGGTATAAAGGTCCATTGTGTAGGGGTTCGCCCACTGTGTTTATGGTATAGGGGTTCGCCTACTGTGTCCATGATAAAAGGATTCGCCCACTGTGTCCGTGGTATAGGGGTTAACCCACCGTGTCCATCATATAGGAGTTCGCCCATTGTGTCCATGGTATAGGGGTTCGCCCACTGTGCCTATGGTATAGGGGTTCACCCACTGTACCCATGGAAGAGGGTTCGCCCACTGTGCCCATTGTATAGGGGATCACCCACCGTGTCCATGGCATAGGGGATCACCCACTGTGCTCATGGTATAGGGATTCGCCCACTGTGCCCATGGCATAGGAGTTTGCCCATTGTGCCCATGGTATAAGGATTTTCCCACTGTGCCCATGGTATAGGAGTTTGCCCATTGTGTCCATGGTATAGGGGTTCACCCACTGTGCCCATGGTATAGGGGTTCGCCCCTTGTACCCATGGTATAGGGGATCACCCACCGTGTCCATGTATAGGGGTTCACCCATTGTGTTCGTGGTATAGGAGTTCGCCCACTGTACCCATGGTGTAGGGTTCGCGCACTGAACCCATTGTATGGGGGATCACCCACTGTGTTCATGGTATAGGAGGAGTTCGCCCACTGTGTCAGTGATACAGGGATTCGCTCACTGTGCCAATGGTATGGGGATCACCCACTGTTTCCTACTGTGTCCATGGTATAGACGTTTGCCCATTGTGCCCATTGTATAGAGGTTTCCCCACTGTGCCCATGGTATAGGCGTTTGCCCATTGTGTCCGTGGTATAGGGGTTCGCCCACCGTGCCCATGGTATAGGGGTTTGCCCCTTGGGCTCATGGTATATTGGATCACCCACCGTGTCCATGGTATAGGGGTTCACCCATTGTGTCCATGGTATAAGGTTGGCCCACTGTGTCCATTATATAGGGATTCGCCCAATTTGACTATGGTATAGGGGTTGACCCACCGTGTCCATCATATAAGGGTTCGCTCATTGCGTCCATGTTATAGGGGTTCGCCCACTGTGTCTATGGTATAAAGGTTCGCCCACTGTGCCCATTGTATAGGGGTTCACCCACCGTGTCCATGGTATAGGGGTTTGCCCACTGTTCCCATGGTATAGGGGTACGCCCATTGTGTCCATGGTAAAGGGTTCACCCACCGTGTCCATGGTATAGGGGTTCGCACACTGTGCCCAGGGTATAGGGGTTCACCCATTGAGTCCATGGTATAGGGGTTCGCCCATTGCATCCATGATATAAGGATTCGCCCACTGTGCCCATGATAAAGGGGTTCGCCCACTTTGTCCATGATATAGGGATTCGCCCACTGTGCCCATGGTATATGGGTTCACCCGCTGTGTTCATGGTATAGTGGTTCGCCCACTGTGTCCATGATATACGGATTTGCCCACTGTGTTCGTGTTACAGGGGTTCACCCACTGTGTCAATGGTATAGTTGTTCGCCCATTGTGTCCATGGTATAGAGGTTCACCTGCAGTGTTCATGGTATAGGGGTTTGCCCACTGTGTCCATGGTACAGGGGTTCGCCCACTGTGTTCATGGTATAGGGATTTGCCCACTTTGTCCATGGTATAGGGGTTCACCCACTGTGTTCATGGTGCAGGGGTTCACCCACTGTGTTCATGGTACAGGGGTTTGCCCACCGTGTCCATGATATAGGGGTTCGACCACTGCATTCTTGGTAGAGGGATTCACCCACTGTGTTCAAGGTACAAGGATTCGCCCACTGTGTTCATGGTATAGGGGTTCACTCACTGTGTCCATGATATAGGGGCTCGCCCACTTCATGGTACAGGGGTTCACCCACTGTGTTCATGGTACAGGGGTTCGTTCACCGTGTCCATGGTATGGGGGTTCACCCACTGTGTTCATGGTACAGGGGTTCGCCCAGCGTGTCCATTGTATATGGGTTCACACACTGTGTTCATGGTATAGCGGTTCGCCCACAGTGTCTATGGTATAGGGTTTCACCTAGCGTGTCCATGGTACAGGGGATCACCCACTGTGCCCATGGCATAGGGATTCGCACACTGTGTCCATGATAAGGGGTTCACCCATTGTGTCCATGGTATAGTTATTCGCCCATTGCGTCCATGGTATAGGGGTTCACCCACTGTGTCCATGATATAGGGATTTGCCCACTGTGCCCATGGCACTGGGGTTCGCTCCCTGTGCCCATGATACATGGGTTGCCCCACTGTGTTCATGGTATAGGGGTTCACCCACTGTGTCCATGATATAGGGATTTGCCCACTGTGTTCATGGTACAGGGGTTCGCCCAATGTGTCCATGGTGTAGGGGTTCGCCCACTGTGTTCATGGTACAGGGGTTTGCCCACTGTGTTCATGGTACAGGGGTTCGCCCACTGTATTCATGGTACAGGGGTTCGCCCACTGTGTCCATGATATAGGGATTCGCCCACCGTGTTCATGTTACAGGGGTTCACCCACTGTATCTATGGTATAGTTGTTCGCCCATTGTGTCCATGGTATAGAGGTTTACCCATTTTGTTCATGGTACAGGGATTCACACACTGTGTGCATGGTACAGGGGTTCACTCACAGTATTCATGGTACAGGGGTTCACCCTCTCTGTTCATGGTATAGTCGTTCGCCCACTGTGTCCATTGTGTAGGGGTTCGACCACTCTGTCCATGGTATAGGGGTCACCCACTGTTTTCATGGTATAGGGGTTCGACCACTCTTTCCATGGTATAGGGGTTCACCCACTGTGTTCATGGTACAGGGGTTCACCCACTGTGTTCATGGTATAGTCGTTCGCCCATTGTGTCCATGGTATAGGGGTTCACCCACTGCTTCCATGGTATAGGAGTTCGTCCAGCGTGTCATTGGTATAGTTCAACTACTGTGTCCATGGTATATGGGTGCGCCCATTGTGTCCATGGTATAGGGGATCACCCACTTTGTCCATGGTATAGTGGTTCACCCAGAGTGTCCATGGTATAGGGGTTCGCCCACCGTGTACATAGTATAGGGGATCACCCACTGTGTTCATGGTATAAGGGTCCATGGTGTAGGGGTTCGTCCACTGTGTCAGTGATATAGGGATTCGCCCGCTGTGTCCATGGTATAGTGGTTCACCCACTTTGTCCATGGTGTAGGGGTTCGCCCACTGTGTCCATGGTACAGGGATTAACCCACCGTGTTCATAATATAGGGATTCTCCCACTGTGTCCATGGAATAGGGGTTAACACACCGTGTTCATAATATAGGGATTCGCCCACTGTGTCCATGATATAGGGATTCGCCCACCGTGTTCATGTTACAGGGGTTCACCCACTGTGTCCATGGTATACTTGTTTGCCCATTGTGTCCATGGTATAGAGGTTTACCCATTTTGTTCATGGTGCAGGGATTCACCCACTGTGTCCATGGTACAGGGGTTTACCCAGAGTGTTCATGATACAGGGGTTCACCAACTGTGTTCATGGTATAGTCGTTCGCCCACTGTGTCCATTGTGTAGGGGTTCGACCACTCTGTCCAGGGTATAGGGGATCACCCACTGTGTTCATGGTATAGGGGTTCGCCCACTGTGTCCATTATATAGGGTTCCTCCACTGTGCCCATGGTATAGGAATTCGCCCATTGTGTCCATGGTGTAGGGGGTTCGCCTACTGTGTCCATGGTATAGTGGTTCACCTACCGTGTCCATGGTATATGGGTTCGCCCACTGTGCCCATGGTATATGGGATCGGCCACCGTGTCCATGTTATAGAGTTCGCCCACTATGCCCATGGAATAGGGGTTCGCCCCTGTGCCCATGGTATAGGGGATCACCCACCATGTCCAAGGTATATTGGTTCACCCACCGTGTCCATGGTATAGGGTTTCACCCAGTGTGTTCATGGTGCAGGGGATCACCCACTGTGCCCATGGTATAGGGGTTCGCCCACTGTGTCCTTGGAATAGGGGATCGGGCACCGTGTCCATGGTATAGGGATTCACCCACTGTGTCCATGGTAAGGGGTTCATCCATTGTGTCCATGGAATAGGGGTTTGCCCATTGTGTCCATGATATAGGGATTCGCCCACTGTGTCCATGGTATAGGGTTTCGCCCACTGTGCCCATGGTAAGGGGTTCACCCATCGTGTCCATGGTATATTGGTTCGCCCACTGTGTCCATGGTATAGGGGTTCACCTACATTGTTCATGTTACAGGGGTTCACCCATTGTGTCCATGGTATAGTTGTTTGCCCATTGTGTCCATGGTATAGAGGTTCACCCACATTGTTCATGGTAGAGGGATTCACCCACTGTGTTCATGGTATAAGGGTTTGCCCACCATGGCCATGATATAGGGGTTCGCCCACTGTGTTCATGGTATAGGGATTCACCCACTGTGTCCATGATATAGAGGTTCGCCCACTGCATTCATGGTACAGGGGTTCGCCCACTGTGTCCATAGTGTAGGGGTTCGCCCACTGTATTCATGGTACAGGGGTTCGCCCACTGTGTTCATAGTACAGGGGCTCGTCCACCGTGTCCATGGTGTAGGGGACCACCCATTGTGTTCATGGTATCAGAGTTCACCCACTGTGTCCATGGTATAATTGTTCGCCCATTGTGTCCATGGTATAGAGGTTTACCCACTTTGTTCATGGTAAAGGGGTTCACCCGCTGTGTTCATGGTATCGAGGGTTTACCCACTGTGTTCATGGTACGGGGATTCACCCACTGTGTCCATGGTACAGGGGTTCACCCACTGTGTTCATTGTACAGGAGTTCCCCCACTGTGTCCATGGTATAGTCGTTCGCCCATTGTGTCCATGGTATAGGGGGTTCACCCACTGTGTTCATGGTATAAGGGTTCGCCCACTGTTTCTGTGGTATAGGGGTTCACCCCCTGTGTTCATGGTACAGGGGTTCACCCACTGTGTCCATGGTAAAGTCGTTCGCTCATTGTATCCATGGTATAGGGGGTCACCCGCTCTGCCCATAGTATATGGATTCGCCCACGGTGTCCATGGTGTATGAAATCACCAACTGTGTCCATGATATATGGGTTCACCCATTGTGTCCATGGTATAAGTGATCACCCGCTCTGTCCATGGTATAGGGGATCACCCGCTCTGTCCATGGTATATGGGTTTGGCCACTGTATCCATGGTAAAGGGAATCACCCACTGTGGACATGGTATATGGGTTCGCCCATTGTGTCCATGCTATAGGGAATCACCCACTGTGTTCATGGTATATGGGTTCTCCCATTGTGTCCATGGTATAGGGGATCACCCACTCTGTCCATGGTATATGGGTTTGGCCACTGTGTCCATGGTATATGTGTTCGCCCACTGTGTCCATAATGTAGGGGATCACCCACTATGCCCATGGTATATGGGTTCGCCTACCGTGTACATGGTACAGGGGATCACCCACTGTGTCCATGATGTAGGGGTTCGCCTACTGTGTCCTTTGTGCGATGTTCACCGACTGTGTTCATGGAATAGGTGTTCGCCCACTGTGTCCATGGTATAGGAGTTCGCCCACCGCGTCCATAGTGTTGGGGTTCGCCCAGTGTGTCATTGGTATAGTTCCCCTACTGTGTCCATGGTATATGGGTTCTCCCATTGTATTCATGGTATAGGGGTTCATCCACTTTGTCCATGGTATAGGGGATTACCCACTGTGTCCATGGTATGGGGGTTCGCCCACCGTGTACGTGGTACAGGGATCACCCACTGTGTCCATGGTATATGGGTTCGCCCACAGTATCCATGGTATAGGGGTTCACCCAGTGTCCATGATATAGGGGTTCACCCACTGTGTTCATGGTACAGGAGTTCGCCTAATGTGTCGTTGTTATATAGGTCACCTACTGTGTCCATGGTGTAGGGGTTCACACTGTGTTCATGGTATAGGGGATCACCCACAGTGTCCATGGTATAGGAAATCACCCACTGTATCCATGGTATAGGAGTTCGCCCAGTGTGTCATTGGTATAGTTCACCTACTGTGTTCATGGTATAGGGGATCACACACTATGTGCATGATGCAGGGGTTCGTCTAATGTGTCCATTGTGTAGGGGTTCGCCCACTGTGTCCATGGTATATGGGTTCGCCCACTCTGTCTTTGATGTAGGGGTTCGCCTACTGTGCCCATGGTATAATGGTTCGCCCACTGTGTTTATGAAATGGGGTTCGACCACTGTGTCCAGGGTGTATGGGCCGCAGAGTCAAGTTGGCGTAGGTTAGTACCAACGTTCCCGGAAATAATGCACCTTCCGTATCGTATGACAATATCCGTTTTCTCTTTCCTTATATAAGGAAAACGCTTGATTGCTACTCGTTCTTCATCAAAGAAAACCTGACAAACATATTTGAGGCTTTTGATGAGGAAGGTTCCAGTAATGGACGGGGCATGGAACTGACGGGAACAATGTCAAGTAAAGGATGAGTCAAAGATTAATTTCATTTGAGAACTGGTGTATGGCGAGTGTAAAGGAAGGTTGTATTGTGTGTGTGTGTCAGGAAGACAAATTAAATCTAGCCAGGTCGCTTAATTCTAATGATACAGAATGTGAGACCGTAAAGCCTGATCACTCAGGTCATCTCTAACTTCCTTTAAATCAGGACGAGTTAATACGTCCTGGGCCTGGGCGGCTCCTGTCCAGAACCTACGACTTATAGATTTAGTTTGGCAATTAAAAAAAAAAACTGATGATATTGACATGAGCATACACCATTGCGTCTTGTAGCAATATCCATGAGGAAGTGGAGCCGTATATCGAAATTTAATTGCAATTTCCTTTTAATTGTAATATCCTCGTAATGTCATACCTTACATTCTGTGCAATTTTCTTCGTTTGTTTGGCAACAACGACTTTCGTTACTGTCTAGTAAATTCCAAACTTAACGAACGGCCAATTAATTATTTCTAGGAATTCAACAAAATCAAATTTAAAGCACTGAAATACTTTTTGCAAAATATTATAAAAATCCTAAGGGGGGGGAATATTTCGTTTTCAGATATTTGCCAAAAAATCAAAAACAAATCAGCATTTCGCTCGATGCGAACAAACGTCCACGATGTCACTTGGTCCATTGCTGAGTAGACAGTCCTCTTCACAGGTCAGGTCAGATTACTTACTCTTCGTCACAGATCGTCACATTATGAAGTACATGTGTTATGAAGTCTGGAGATGAGTGATTATGGAAGAAATTATAATATTTTTTTGTTTCAGATCCTGACGTGAGCCCTGCCGGTGTTCCCTCTAGAGGTGACCTATGATGATATACATAAAGTGTACCATTGTGTACTTTATGGACACAAGCAGACCCTTTTTCTGTACCTGATGGTAACAAAAGAAAAAAAAGAATCGTACTGAATCCCCTATAGATCCCCCCCCACCCCACCCCATCACTTACATCCACCTCTTTCCTCTTTCATTTTTTTACAGTTCAATATCTTATTTTTTCGTAAACTTTCCACGCAACTTTCTTCCAAAATCTTCATCTGCTCTTTCTTTTTTTTCTCTATCAGTCTCTTAACATTCCTCATACACATTTGATACTCTTTTCTCTGCCTTTGCTAAACTGTCACAGGGACATTCCTTTCAGGCAATCTCCTCTACACCTTTTTCTTCTCTTCCACGTCAATTCTAATCTCCTCTCTCCTCCAAGCATTTCCATTTCTGTTCCTGTTTCTCACGACCTTGAATCCAACTACCAGTTCTACAGCCTTTAACAGTCTTTCATACATGACTGCATCTCTACATTTACTGCGCTTTCGTCTAAACTTTCTGTCACCCTTCTTTCATACTTCTTCTTGCATTCATCCTCTCTTTGCCAACATTTGAACATCTCCACTATAGATAGATTTAACCTAACATTTTCCCTGTCCCTCATGACCCTACCACTAAGGAGTTGATTGATAACAAAAGATAGTTCAAGTGGGGTCAGTGAAGCAAAATCCCATGTTCTTACTAGACTTTTATCATCAGGTATACTGCACTGAGAGCACGGTCCACCATTTCCAGGCCAGAAAGTGATTCACAGTATCTTTAGCACTTCATCTGCCCAGATTCAGCAAATTGCCTCTCATTTAAATCATTCTGTCCATTGTTGCCTTTTGCCTTCCTGAAAGTTCAGACCCTTATGCCTGATACCCTATTACCATAGCCATGTGAAAACCCTTAATTTTTCTGTGAAATCACTTGAAATTTAGTGAACTTTTCATCACATTTATGAATCGCGATATTGATACATCATAGAAGCAAGGTCTATTAAACCTTTTAGGGTTTTGAGTCAAGTAACTCACCCACTCGCTCAGTGTCTGGAGTCTCAGACTCTTGTTATGGTTCTTCATGCTTGCAACAAACTTGTTTATATGTGTTTGATAAAGTGCATTTTTACAGATATACAAATGCTATTTTTTTTTCCAGAGTGATCCTGAAAATTTTATGTACAATTATAATGAATTGATACTTATATGAACAAATGAGGCCTTTTCTTCATCTGTTCCTTACTAATGTGGGAAATGGCGAAGAAGTAAGACAATGAAACATTGAGAAATTAGTACCAGTATTTGTGTGTGAAATGATTTTGTGAAAAAAGATTTGATAACATTTTTTTATTTTGCATATTTAAAAATTTATAGTTTTTATATACATATGACATGTATGAAAGCCAGCAATACACAATAAAGTCAACATGTAAAGCTCATGAAAACCTCAAAAGGGTAAAATTCAATCATACGTTAAATGCATAGAAATACCATGTGAAAATTCATGCAGTCATCATTAACTAAAGGGTATAATTAAGGTATTCAGTTTAAATTCTTTGTTTTTCCAATTTGACACCTTAAACTAGATATGTGAATGGACTGCATTAAGGTGAACAAGTGGCTAGTGTATTATAAGTAGTTTTCCCATGACATGTTTATATTGACAGATATGTATACCTAATCACAATATGCATTTTCTTTTGGGAATTGATTTACATTGCATATATTAAAAGTACCACTCTCACACACACACTCACACATATTTTCTGTGTTGTCTTACTCTTAGAAAACATCTATTTTCCTTGAACGTATAATGAAATATTTTTCTTAGGTCATAATCGACGATGAAATAATTTTTCTATTAACATTATACAGAATAAGCAATAATACAACAGTAACCCTTTCTTTCTTAAAACTAATTAAATTTTCCTAATTGTTAGTTTCACTTGGACAGAAGTGTGAGTTTGCATAATATACAGTTTTTATGAAGATATGTGTGGGTGGCCAAAGCATGTTATATTTTTTCCAGCTTTTATGGAAGAATGCTAGAGGCATCAATAGGTAATTGTTGGAATCAAACATTATCTGGGAATCATTTAGTCATCAGTTGATAATACAATATCAGTGAAGTGTGCATTGTCCATCGACAAAGCAGTTTAATCCCTTAACACCCTAGATGGATATTTATGCGAGCTTGGCGATGCCTCTTGATGGATATTTATGCATCGAGTTTTACACCTCAGTTTCTGAGCCATGCACTGAGCCTGAGTGGTAGCATATATATGCAGTGCTCAATGATTTCTTCTCACAGTCAGTCATCCTCCATTCTTGCTAATAAGAGTACATTTGCTTGATTTCTAGGAAGGAAATTGAGCAGCTTTTTTTAGGTAGATGTAAAGGACCCATCTGAAGATGATTCTGAATTATTTGAGGATGATGATCTGGTTTTGGATCACTTGGAGTCAGGAAATAATTTTCTAGTAAAATTGTAGGCAGTATTGCCAGCACCTACTTAACATTAACAAGACTGTCTGACTAGTGTTGTTGCTAGTTTTATGAACATATATAGTTTTACTGTTATGCAAAAATTATCAATGAATGAAATTGATTATAGCAAGAATATGTTTATAATATAAGATAAAACATGATAATTATTAGTATTTCAGTGTGGTTAAAGTAGACGATAAAACATGCAGTGGTAATAATTATTAGTATTTCAGTGTGGTTAAAGTAGACGATAAAACATGCAGTGGTAATTCATGTGAGACTCAGGTCTTACTCGTGCATTTAGTGCATTGTGCTGAAGCATCTAGAAAACTTCTACGCTTTATCACAGTAAAAAATAGTGGAAAGAAAAATACTTTTGAAGTAATTTTTTCATTGTTATATGAATATCTTTGAAACTGTAAGGTTAAACATATATTTTTAAACAGCTTGAGAAATATGAAATATAAGGGTTGGAAAGGATAACTCAGTGGAACTTTAAGGGGCTAAGGGTTAACATAACTTTCTCATGTCATGTAACAGAACCATACCTACATACATAGCAAAGACTACATCCAGGACCACAAACACACACACACAGAAAAGACCACACCCATGACTACAATCATGCCTACATACACAGCTAAGACCACACCCAGGACTACCTCCATACCTACATATGCAGCAAAGACCACACCCAGGACTACAACCATGCCTACATACACAGCTAAGACCACACCCAGGACTACAACCATGCCTACATACACAGCTAAGACCACACCCAAGATTACATCAATGCCTACATATGCTACAAAGACTACACCTTGGACTACATCCAAGCCTACATACACAGCTATGACCACACCCAGGACTATGTCCATACTTGCATACACAGCTAAGACCACATCCAGGACTACATCCATGCCTACATACACAGCTAAGACCACACCCAGGACTACAGCCATGCCTACATACGCAGCTAAAACAACACCCTGGACTACAACCATTCCTACATACACAGCTAAGACCACACCCAGGACTACAACCATGCCTACATACACAGCTAAGACCACACCCAGGACTACATCAATGCCTTCATATGCTACAAAGACCACACCTTGGACTACATCCAAGCCTACATACACAGCTAAGACCACACCCAGGACTATGTCCATAGTTACATACACAGCTAAGACCACATCCAGGACTACATCTATTCCTACATATGCAGCTAAGACCACACCCAGGACTACAACCATTCCTACATACACAGCTAAGACCACACCCAGGACTACAATCATGCCTACATACATAGCTAAGACAACACCCTGGACTACAACCATGCCTACATATGCAGCTAAGACCACACCTTGGAAAAATGTGAACATCACTAAAAAGAAAAGCAGGAAAGTCTAGACACACTAGATGGCAGAGTGAAAAAAATTGTTATGCAATATGATATTAGTAGGCCAGCTGTTTACTGCATGGGTTAGGCTGCCAGAGACACCCTAAAGAATTTCAATGATACTGTTGAGCCTGGCATGGCAAAGGCAAAGGATAGCATCCTCATGAATATGACCATCAAAAAGCCCAAGTTCGACGTTGTCAGTAAAGCAGTATATGGGTGGTACATCCAGCAAAGAGCTAAGGGTTTGCTGGTCAGATGTGTATTGACAATTTAAGCTTCCACCCACCTGTTTAGATGTTGAAACTTCTTTTCTTCTGAACAGTTACTCCATTTATACAATGATTGATTCGTCCTTGTATGCAGTACTTCTCTCACATTTGGGGTGGTTTTAGCTCTGCATCCTCACTTGACAGAATTAGTTGAAAGTGGTTGGACCTATACACTGTCCCAGGCTAACTTGCAAACTTGACACTCTTGCCCTATTACTTTGGTGTTTCCTCCTGAGAGCTGGCTGCTTGTGTACCCCACCACTAGGTAGACCATGCAATACTCAACAAGCTGCTCATCACATGATTACTGTGTGGCCATTGACGACTCAAGGGTGGGCCGTTCTGATAACTAATTTTTTTCCCCGACATGCTGAAGATTTGGAACTCTCTATCTTCTCGTCTTTCCCAATAACTATGACCTAGCACATTTTAAAAGACAAGTTTTTCCCTGCCTCCTAAATTCATCAATACTTTCCCTTATTTTTTTTCCTGCATTACATGATTCCTATGTGGCCATTGACAACTCGGGTGGGCCTTTTGGTAACTGCTTTTTTTCCCCCACATGTTGAAGATTTGAAACTCTGTCTTCTCATGTCTTTCCCAATAACTATGACCTGGCACTTTTTAAAAGACAGGCATTTCACTGCCTTCTAAATTCATGAATACTTTCCCATGTCTTTTCTTTTCCCCTTTCATTATTCCTTGTATATTTCAATTAAGGTCCATCCTTGATATAGACTTTTGTCTGTGTCTGGAGCCTTCAGTATAAAAAAGACTCCTGAGATGCTGAAAATGGTTAAGATTATTATCTACTGGTCAAAATAAAAAACTATATGGGTAAGGTTTTTATTGAACAATTGTTTTCAAATTGACCATAAGAACTTGCAAAATACGCATAAGATGTGGTGTGCTATATCACTTCCCAAACCCCAAAGAATTTCCAGACCTGACACCCTTACACACTTGTTATTCCAGGTATAGGGGAATTACTACATTTTTCTAGAGATCAGCATATTCTTTCTTTTTCTAAATTTCTGTCATATATGTAGATGTTTCTTAACAACTGATGCAACTTTCTTTCTTTTGGAAAAGTCAATGAATCCACAGATATAGTGGTGCAAGGAAAGTGAAAAATGAGGTAGAAGTACTATTCATAATGGATAGAAGAAATACTTTTTATCAATGTACATTTAATTTATCCACACTTTATACCATTGTTTTCACCATCATCTTTCATCCACTAATATAACCAAAGTAACAAGAGAGTATTCTGTTTAATAACTCTTTAGCAGCATTTCATATCTGAAAATTCATGAAACTGTTAGTTTAAGTTGATATTTTGTAATTTCATTGTGAGCATTGCATTTGTTGCTCATAAGTTAAAAATATAAGATTACGGTCATTGATAGATCTTTGATAAAAGAAGAAATTTAGGTGAAAATACCCTAAAATAGTTTCTTTTTGAATGCATCCTTGTTAATTTAGATGCACTGAGTAGACAACAGCTGATAACAATAACAATGATATATTTTTGATTTTTCATTTGTTCTTTTACGCTTGTTTGATGTTTTCTGCTTTAGGGAGGTAGTGCCAGGAACAGACAAAGAAAGGCCTCATTTGCTCACACCTACTCATAAGCTGTCATGTGCGATGCACCAAAACCAAAATTCCCCCATCTATATCCAGGCCTCACAGACCTTTCCATGATTTCCTGTGGTTGCTTCATATGCCCTGATTCAATCCACCATCTGCACATCATCCCTAGTATGCCGCATTGATCCAATTCACTCCACTCTGTGTGTGCCTTTCACCCTCCTGCATGTTCAGGACCCGATCACTCAAAATATTTTCAATCCATCCTTCCATCTCCAGTTTGGTCTCCCTCCTTTCCTTGTTCTATTCACCTTTGACACATAAATCCTCTTTGTCAACCACTCATTATTCATTCTGTCCATATGTCCAAACCATTTCACTGCACCCTCTTCAGCTCCCTTAAACACACATTTCTTATTACCACACCTCTTTTACCCTCTTAGTGCTTACTGTATCAAACAACTTCACACCACATATTATCCTCAAGCATTTAATTTCCAACACATCCACCTTCCTTTGCACTTTATCATCTATAGCCTATGCCTCACATCCATGCAACATTGCTAGAACAACTATACGTACCTTCAAACATACCTATTTTCACCTTCCCAGGTAATGATCTCTCTCTCTACACATTCCCTAATGCTCTAAGAACCTTTACTCCCTAACCCACCTTATGACTCATTTCATATTCCATGGTTCCATTCATTGTCTTATCAATGCCCACATCCACTTCACTTCCTCAAAATTTTCTCCATCAAATACATTCTAATAAACCTGTCCCTCTGCACTGCTAAATCTAGTAACCTTGCTTTTTTCACATTTTTTTTTTCAATTTCCTCCATTCACACACTCCCCCAAACTCAGACACCAACTTCTGTAGCTTCTTACTTGAATCTGTCACCAGTGCTGACTCGCTTCCTAGGCCTCCCTTACCCCCCTACAGACTGCATACTCGCTCCTCTCTCCAAAACTCCTCTGGTGTAGCAGTTAGCGTTCCTGACCGTGATGCATTCATGGGCCGCCCAGGGTCAAGCGCATAGGTTTGAATCCTGGTTAGGGCAGTCAGTCCACAGTCAACCCAGCTGTTCATTCAGCCCTAGGGGTTGGTCAATAAGATGGGTGCCTGGCTCAGGCTAGGATATATAGGGAATAGCGGAGAAAGGTACTTCCCACGTATTTCCTGCATGTCGTAAAAGACGACTTAAAAGGGAGGGAGTAGGGGGCTGGAAATGCTCCCCTCCTGTTGTTACTTTTCCAAAAGAAGAAATAAAGAAGGGGGCCAAGTGAGGATTTTCCCTCCAAGGCTCAGTCCCCTGTTCTTGATGTTACCTCGCTAAGGCAGGAAATGGCGAATGTTTATAAAAAATATATATATATATATATATATATATATATATATATATATATGGAGTATTCAGTGTTGTGAATGGAAACGGTGAAGAACTCGTGGATTTGTGTGCTGAAAAAAGACTAGTGATTGGGAATAC
>JAYMFT010046817.1:0-15397 GCA_038088735.1 Panulirus argus | reverse complement strand
TTTCTGTTTTTTACTCTCCGAATAGTGGGTTTTTGTGGAATTGATAATAGTGACATTGCTATTTATTGCTTCATATACTAACCTATTCAGCTATTACATCTCTCATACACAATCTGTCTACCCAAGTCGTAAATCCACCGATCCATTCAAGCTATCGCAGGTTTTATATAAACCGGAATACAAAGACGGGGGGAATTTAAACAGCAACAGACCACTGAAACCAAACGAGGGTCGTTTCAAATTATGGAAGAGATCAGAAACTCGTAGTTCAGTGTGGTAAGACTAGAAAGAAAGAAAGATTTCCAATAAAAAGAAAGAGAGAGAAAAAAAATAAACAGTAACTTTCTAAATCAAGAGACTAGCGATATATCTTCATTCCACCTGAAGAAAAACGGATCAAGAACTGCGTTAACCACCCCTGGGGAAAACAGTGTCTTCCTTGTCCATTTTCTTAATGTGAAGCTAAAGGTAAAGGAACGATGACTTGGAGGCGGTCTGGGAAGGTTGAGTCGCTGGGGTTAACGACAAGAGGACTTTGGCAAGGGCTTTGGTTACGGCTGAGGGCTTTTGGAAAGGGCTGAGGGCTTTGGCTACAGCAGAGGGTTTAGGCTATGGCTGAGGGCTTTGGCTAGGGGTCAGGGCTTTAACTAGGACAGAAGGCTTTGACTAGGGTTCAGGGCTCTAGCTAGGACAGAAGGCTTTGGATAGGGCACGGAGCTTTGGCTAGGCCACGGGGATTTGGGTAAGGCACAGGGCTTTGGCTAGGATTTTGGATAACGCTGAGGGCTTTGGCTAAGGCAGAGGCTTCTGACTAGAATACAAGTCTCTAGTTTGGGCTTTGATAAGCGAAGTGGGTTTTGGATAGGGCTGAGGATCTCGGCCACTGCCGAGGGCTTTGGCTAGTGTAGAAGGACTTTTGGCTAGTAGAGAGTGCTTTGGATGAGGGCTTTGGCTAGGACAGAGGAATATGGGGAATAAAGAGGGCGCTGGAGTATGGCAATGGGTTCTGAGTATGGGGGGTTAAAATGGGTTTGGGAAATGAAAATGTGTCTCTGGAGAGGAAAATGGGGCAGGAAAAGCCTACGGGAGATGAGAGGGAAATTGGGGTTGGGCTACAGCAGGCTCGGGGTAATAAGAGAGAGAGGAGGGGGACAATTGAACACAGGAATATGGGACCTGGGAGGAGGTGAGGCACACAAGTCTGATTACTGAAGCAAGAGCCGGGGCTGGCTAGGTGGTCAGGATGGCTCCGGGAATGTGCTGGAGGAGGAGGAGGAGGAGGAGGAGGAGGAGGAGGAGGAGGAGGAGGAACAGTCAGACAGAAGTTATAAAAAAGGTATAAAAAACAATGACCCAGAACTTTGGACATTAGGAACCACCACCACCATACAAGTGAGGCTCTTAGCACACCTAAAGCCTCCGGGATCAAGGCCAATATGGAGGGAGGAGGACCTACTACACCACACACCGCACCACACCACACCATAACCACTGCGTCTGCTGGACCCAGGCGAGGGAGAAGGAAGGAGGAGGGAGGCAGCGGCACGTGAGCCACACCGACTCTGACACAAATGTGACGCAGAAAACCTGAGGTAGGTAATGAGAGTGGCAGCAAGTTCTGAGGCAGTGGTGAGGCTTGCTGGCGACCTGCTGTGTCAAAGATCGGGGCACAGCAGTGGCCGAAGTTGAGAGGCTGTGGTCGGTGTGGAGGAGAAGCAGTGGTAGGTACTGTGTGGTACAGGATCGGCGGTGAGGACTGTGGTAGAACAGTGCAATGGTGGCAGTGGTGGAGAGCAAGATGAACAGTGGCTTAAGAAGGATTCTGGAACCGTAGAACTGGGGAGAACTCGATGAACACGATGGTTCTAACCCTTAACGATGAAGGCATCACCCAAGAGCACTACAGTCCGATCCTTAGTAAGGGCTGTGTCAAAAGGCCAGGCCAAGGCATCCCTAAGGGTCGTACCGTAGTGCATAAGGGATGAGAGATGTGGCGTGGGAATCCAGTCCCAGTTATCAGGGGCTGACGAACACAAGACAGAGACCTCTCGTGGTGATGTATCAAAGGATCTCTCTGATTAGAGATAACAGATAGCGACAAACGTGCAGAGACTTACGTAAGGAGATAAAAGAAGAAAAAAAGAAGATAAATTCTACCACCTGGTGTCATGGGAACGATTCCAGTTCACCTCCACTTCGAGAGACACAGAGTCGTCGAAGTGGAAGTCTTGAGGGCAGTTGGTTCTCAGCCTAACTCTGCCACCTGGAAGCAGACCCATGCACAAAGTACTTGAAATACCATTATAAACCTAGCCTAAGCCAGGTACCCACCGTATAGAACAACCCCTAGGGGTGGATGAACAGCTGTGTTGACTGTGGACCGACTGCTACAAACAGGATTCGAACCTATGCTGATAAATATGTTAAATTACACGCACAAGTAACTTTGTCTTGAGAGTCCATGACACAGTAATGCACGAATGAATCATTCGCCGGAGGGAATACACTGAGCTCTGCTCCAAGTCTGCCAGAGGGTCGTGCGTGGGTATAGCATTATCATGACCACAGTGCTGACTGCTAACTCCCCCTCCTCCTGAAGAAGATACTGGTACAGGTGGTCGCGTTCAACACTTAACACAACAGGACGCGTTTGGTGACATGGGCGTGAGTTGTGTGTGTGTGTGTGTGTGTGTGTGGAATATGAGGTGTGGCATGTGTGTGTGTGGAGCATGAGATGTGGCGCGAGGCGTGGTGTGTGTGAGGGATGCCTCATAAAGTGTGCGAGTATGAGGCGTGGCACGTAAGGTATGACACACCTGAGGAGTGACACGAGAGATGTGAGGCGCATGTGAGACGTGGCACACGAGACGTGGCACACTCGGTGGGTGTGGCGCGTGTGGGGTGGGTGGCACCCAGTAGCAGCAGCAGCAGCCACGCGTGAGGATGAGGGAGGTGATAACGAGAGCATCAGAGACGCGTTCGTGGCCGCCAGCTCCCGCCGGGGATTACGGTCCTTCAGGAGGACTGGGGAGGGTAGGGGAGGGGGGGGGAAGGGTAGTGGGAGGAGGACTGGGGTGGTGGAGGAGGAGGAGGAGGAGGAGGACCACTTGACGCCTCAATTGACGGTGTCCGCACTGCTGCTGGGGAAGCTAAGCCGGCGAGATGCCGCCGCCCCGTCCCTCCTCCTCCTCCTCCACCTCGAGTCGCTTCTTAAGCACATGATGACAGTAATCTGTCACCCGCTGACACCAGGACAGGAAAAGCGACACGTACTCGTGTGTGTGTGTGTGTGTGTGTGCGTGTGTGTTATAACATTTCAATCACATTTTACACTGTCTTTTATATACATCACATTTTAGACACATCAACACGGGCCAGAGAAAAAGAGAAAGATGCATTGACTCAGAAACCATCATCAAGTCCACAATTTAGAGAGTCCTGCACCACCAGTTCTACACTCGTCAATCTGTGATTTCTAGGTACTCTGGACTCGCTACTTATCATTACTATCAACCGACGCTTATTAGTAATAAATCCTCCAGGGGGCTAAGATCCCGAGAGGTACCATCACTAACAGCATGAAGTCATAAATACCTGCTAAAAAAAATCTATTGGCATTCCCTTTCAAGATTCTCAGATTATTCCTCTTCTTTACTCAATATATCTCTGTTTGAGGCTTGGTACTTGATGAGGATTCCCGTCTATGATAGAGGCCTTATTCGTTAAAAAGATTAAGTACACTCACAGCCCTTCGTAAATAATAATATTAAAAAAACTGAGGAAAAAACATATACGCGCATGGGCAGCCCACTGGGCCAAGAGAATCACAAATAATATCGTCACGACTCATCAGAGATAACGCGCTCAGTGACAGCCCAAGAGGAACCCGTCTGAACCCCGCTGATAAACGAGGAGGAGACGTTTTGCGTCCAAAAGGTGTGGAAATGTCAAGGCAGCCGATCGCTGCAAGAAACCTGGAGAGACGACGTACCCGGGGCGGTACACGAAGCCTTGGAACATGTTTCCGTGCAGCACGGATGAGGGAACGCCAGTGATGAATGTAATAAGTCAAAGCCATTTGGGACACTTACAAGGTCAAGTGTCGTACACTCTTTGCGTGTGTGTGTAGTCCCTCACGTGTACGGACGGTCCTGTAGTTTTCCGGAGGCCCCCAAAACACGGCAGTCCCTCACGTATGCGGACGATCCGTCAATGATGCGGACATCCCCCACCAACACGGCAGCCCTGCCCGGGGAAGGACCCCAGCGGTGAGGCGGACGCTCCATAAACACGGCTCGCCTTGCCCCTCCCGAAGCAACGTAATTATGGAATAATCAATGTACTCCCATCCCTTCCCTAGGCCTGAGCCAAAAGGATCCCCTCCTCTCTCTCAGACCTTCCCCCTCCTACCAAGATTACCTGAAAATCAACTTTTCTCCTTCCCATCTCCCTGGCGGTTCCCGCACTTTTTTCTTTCACCCTCACACGTCGGGAGTTCCAGCGCAACGGCAACGCCCACTGCCTCATTAAAACTCTCTCTGACACACTGCATCGATAAGTTTAACGCGGCGGAGGCTGGATGTGATGCAAGTTGGCTGAGGACTAACTTGTTTCTCCCGAAAAAGCATTTAGTCTTGACTTAAGTCACCTTGATCAATACCCAACGGCGAGTATAGACATTTTCATCAATATCTCACCGCGAGGAAAGTCACATTGATCAATATCTCACTGCGAAGAAAGTCACCTTGATCAATATTTCACTGATAGTAAAGCAGTCATCTTGATCGATAGATCACTGTGAATAAAACATCTGGTCATGTCTCGTCTGAAGGCTGTACAGACTTACCATTACTGCAGCCTCGCAAGTGCCCCTCGAAAAATGATAAAGTTTGGACGCTTTTGCAAAACGGGAATTACTAACACCTTACAACAGCTACATGGATGACCTCAATCACACCTGGAGGACCACCTCCAGCACACTGCTCCAGTGACTTTTTTTCTTTTTTTGAGGCTCCAGTCACGGACAACAGTCCACACCAAGGCCGTGCTTTCACTGAAATACAGAGAGGTTAATGAAAAGGAAAAAGAAGAGACAAGGGAATGTATATACGAATTCTGGAGGAAGTGAAAAACCCGTTTTTAAAATGTTTCTGGACATAGTTACTGGGAAAGACATGAGAAAGTAGAGAGTTCCAAAGCTCCGAGGTGTAGGGAAAGAAACGGTTATCAAACCGGCTCACTCCTGAGTTGCCAATGACCACACAATAATCATGTGACGAAGCAGCTTGCCGAGTATTGTGTGACCTAGCTAGTGGTGGGGGCACACAAGCAGCCAGCTCTCGGAAGCAAAAACCGAAGTATTACCTATAAAAGAGGGAAAGTGAATCAACTTTGCGGCGTAGGGCAAGGGGATCAAGTTTGAAGTTAGCGTGGGAGAGTTTATAAATCGAACCGCTTTCGACTCAACTCTGTCAAGTAAGGATACAGAGCTAGCACCACCCTAGATGTGAGAGCAGTACTCCATCCATATAAGGACGAATCAATTCCTTGTATAAACGGAGCAACTGTTCGGAAGAAAAGAAATTTCGATATCTAAACAGGATACCCAGATTCTTAGAGGCAGAGGTAGGAATTTCCGTAATGTGGGGTTTCTAAGATACAGTGGATGTTACAGTATATTCATTGAGGCAAGAGGTGGAATTACAGAACCGTGAAAGAGAGGACATTTATGAGGAGTTTTCGATAGAGAAATGTACAGAAACTGGGTCTTGACGGCATTAAACTTAAAAAGATTTCGTCTACTTAATGTGATATCCTATCCAAGTCTTAGCTTATTAAGGAAGTTGTGTCTAAACAAGATGTAGATCGAGTGAGAGAAGGAGCAGAATTGAAGGATGTGGAGGAATGGTATTGAGTCGTCTGCGTATAAGTGCATTTGGTCATTTGTGGAAGAGAGAAAATCCTTGATAAAAAGGTAAAAAAAAAAGGAGTAGGGGACAGGGCAGAACCTCGAGGGACACCACTGCTGATGGAGATGAGGGGGAGGCTAATCCATCAACAACCACAGAGATGGATCGGTCAGAGAGGAAGCTTAATATGAAGGCACAAAGTAAGGAAGGGAAGCCAAAAGAGGGGACCTTAGAGATGAGACCCCGATGCCACACCCCGTCAAAAGCCCTAGATATGTCAAGGGCAACTACATGTGACTCCCCAAAATCTTTCAGAAATGATGACCAGACATTAGTAAGATAAGAAAGAACATCACCAGTGGATCTCACCTTACAGAAGCCATACAGGTGGATCTAACTGATTCCCTGGAAAAGTTTCTGGAATCACTTTGAGATAGGTATGAAAAGTTGGAACTGGATGCCAGGAACTTCTGCAGCAACACAGACAACAAAGTAACTACAGGCAGGCCAAGAAAGAGAAACAAACGTTATGATGTGAATCCAACATCAGTCTCATAGGAAGATGTCCTTTCCTTAAGAGAAAAATTCAGATGTGGAACTTTCAATGTTATTTTCGATCAGTTGTCTGTTTCCTTAAAAGAATGAAAGGTAGCACAACAATCAGTGTTTGACAGGTTCAAAGTCATAGTCAACTTATGCAGTATACCTGATGCAGAAATAAGAACTGAAGCTGAGAAACTTATCACTGCTTTCCCCCATGATTTTAGTAATGTGTTCATAGAGGTAACTGTCCAGTTTGCAGCCTTTGCAAAGCTCAGGTTATGTCTCACTCCATCTCAACAGGCTGTTTTACTCCATGAAGACGGGCATGCTGATACCTTTCCAAGTGTTAATGTAGCTCTTAGAATATATTTGAACATGATGGTCACTAGTTGTTCTGGAAAGATATCATTCAGCAAATTGGCACTGATAAAGAATTATCTGAGAACCACAATGATCCATGAAAGACTAAGTGCTCTGTGCCTACTGGATGTAGAGAGTAGTGTTCTAAAGATGATACAGTTTGAGGAGTTTAAGATTTTTCAGATGCCAAGTGTAGAAAGAAAGACTCTCTGTAGCTATTGTAGTGTTTGTATGTATGGGTGTACCTTTCTATGTATGTATAACTTGTTTTCAGTTTCAATTACATGCAATAAACTGAGTCTGTTGTATAAATTTGTTGATTTGCTGTGTATTTTCATTTCTGCGTACAAGGGGCCTACTGAACCTGAAGTATCCCAGGCCCCCATAGGTGTAAATTCGGCCCTGGAAGTATGGAGGAGAAAGTGTGACAGACTGGATGCAATGATTTGTAATTTAGCATGGACACACAGGTTGTACTTGAGGATAGGGTGAAAGCTATTATCATTCCTTAATTAAAAGGAAAAGGGGCTAAGGATATATGGAGTAACTGTAGGGAAATCCATCTATTAAGTATACTAGGAAAAGTGTATGTAAGTGTGTTGATTGCATTGCTAAGAGTGATGGAAGTGACTGAATGCAGAATAAGTGAGGGGCAAGGGGGTTTTAGGAAAGGTAGGGGATATGTGTAACAGATTTTTGTTGTGATAATAACTGTGGAAAACTATATAGCAAAAGGTAAGAAGCTGTATGTAACTTCTATGAATGTAGAGAAAGTATATGACAGAGCTGAGAAGAATGCTTTATAGGATGTGTTGAAGATATATGGAGTAGGGGGGAAAACTGTTGGGTGGTCAAAAACCATCTATTGAGTAGCAAAAGCAAGTATAAGAGTGGATGGAGAGTTGACTGAAAGATTCAGTATACATGTGGGTATCAGGCAGGGTTGTATGATGTCACCGTGGCTTTTTAACATATGTATGGATGCAGTGATAAGAGAGATAAAAGCAACACTAGGGAAAGGGGGTGCACAGGTGGAGTGTAATGATGAGGTATGGTGGCTAGTGACAAGCTTGTTTGCAGAAAATACTGTGTTGTTTGCTGAAAGTGAAGAAGAGATGTAAAAGGTTATAAGTGTGTTTTATGATGTGTGTAAGTATGGGTGATTGATGGTAAATGAGAACGAAAGTAAAGTAATGGTGCTTGACAGGAAACGGAGTGCATGTATATATCTCATAAAACCATACAGCGTGAAAGAAGTTGAACTAAAGTGTGTTATAGATATGGGGGGAGAAAGACTGGAAGAGGTGACAGAATTTAAGTATTTAAAAATTATCTTGGGTAAGACTGGTGATTTGAAAGGAAAGACAGGGGAGAGAGCAGTACAGGGTAAAAGAGTCTTTGGGTCCCTTAATAATGAAGGGTACAGGTGTAATTATGGAAGTGAAAAAAAGAATTAAGGGATAGCATAACCCTCCTGACCCTGACCTATGCATCTAAAACATGGACATGGAATGAGTTGTAAAGTTCAAAAATCCAGGCTGCAGAAATGAGCTATTTGAGAGGAGCATGTGGTATGATTAGATGGAAAGAAGAAAGAAATGAAGGGGTGTAAGTGAGATATGGTATAGCAGGCAGTGCAAAGGTAATGAATTGTGGAGTGGTAGAGTGGATAAAATGTAATATTTTGTGGTGGTTTGGGCATCTGGAAAGAACAAAAGACAGGGAGTTCACAGGTATAGTACATAATAGATGAGTAAATGGGTTGGTGTGACAAGAAGAACACATGTGACATGGGAAAATAGAGTGGAAGAGTAAAAGAGGGAGAGAATTGGTGGGAGAATGCCTGGACTGGTGTATACATGGACGGCACGTACACAGAGAGATAAGCGGAGACTCTTCTGCTGAGGTCACCCCCTTGATGCGAGTACTCACCTAAGCTTACATACATTATAAAACACTCTTAACACTTTAGGCAACTCCTCTTCACTCTCAGTAAACTACACAGTATCATCTGAAAACAAGCTTGACATCAGCAACCATACCTTACCACCACAGTCCCTTTCTACACCCCTTTTCCCATGTTATGCTTTCATCCCTCTTATCATTCCATCCATATATACGTATGTTAAAAAACCTCGGTAACAGCGCATGGCCCTGCCTCAAATCCACATGTATACCAAAACTTTTGCTCAACTCTCCATCCACTATTACACATGCATTTGCTCCTCTATAAAAGGCTTGCACATCATCCAACAGTTGTCCCCTACCCCATATATCCTTAATACATCCTATAAACCCAGATGAGCTCACATTATATCACAATAGTTCATGTTATAATGAAAAACTGGGGGTAATTTAGGCATCCCAACTACATGGAAGTCATTATATCAAACTGCACTATATAGGGACACAACAGTACACTCATCCGCTAACAACTCAACACTGCATTTATCCACTTCCTTTAAATCTACTCCATTGTCTCTCTCTCTTGATCTACATCTCAACACCAACTTCTCTATAAACTCAAAACTTGGACAGGATATCTCAATGAGGTAGACAGATCCTCATTCACTTTAATATCTCCAAAACCCCATCTCCGCCCATCTCTCTCTACAACCCTTCACTATGAACATACTTGATATCACTGTAACATCTGACCCATCTTAGAAACCTCACTTTACACAAAGAGCAAGGTTAGCCTCTATGAAACTGGGAGTCCTCTTTAGTTGCCATAAATTCTTTTCTGAATTATTGCTCCATTCATGCAAAAGACTGATCTATCCTTGTACGGAATACTAGTCTCACATCTGTGGAGGTTCTAACTCTACATACTTACCGGACCCAGTTGAGTCTAGAGGAGTCAAACTTATTAACTCTCCCATTCTATCCTTACTAACTGACCCACTTGCTCTGTGCTGCAATCTTTGCATACTTTCCCTCTTCTATAGGTTTTACTTTAGTTTTGCTCCTAAAAGTTGGCTATTATTGTTTGGCTCTTGGTAACACAGGGGTGGACCAGTTTGAGATCTGTTTCTTTCCCTACACCTTAAGGATCTGTAGCTCTCTACCCCCCCTTACATATTTCCTAACTTATGACAGTTATTTTTCTAAAAGGCAGGTTTTCATTTTTCTCTGAAATCCTTAAACTATTTTGTTTTTGCTCTTATTAACACCCTTCACATTTCAATTAAGGACAAGCCTTAATGTGGAATTCTTTTCATGATTGGAGCCTTAATCATAAAAGAAGAAAAAATTAATCATCTGTATAATCTTACCTGATGCAACAGGAGTTCAAGTGCATGAGGAAAGTATGGCAAATCTCTGCAAGTGCTCGCAACTTCCCATGCATGGTAGCCAAGATTTCTTCGTAGCAGTTGACGTAACAAATGATGGAGGTAGACTTGACTCTGTAACATACATATGGGATACAAAAAAAATTAAATCATATATAAAATGCAATATGAAGGACATTAAATTTCAAAAGTGGTATTTATTAATACACATCATACCATACTATGCAATAATAAATCCCTCTTCCAGTCAAAACAATACTGAAAAAAATCTGAGACACTTTTGCAAAGGGGTTTCATGTCAAGACTAGTGGTGTTGGAGACATAAACAATTAATTTATCTGAATGGCTGTGTGCTACTAACCAGAGTTTCTCCTGCCCTAATACATGCAACATCTACAACAAAATTCCACTTGAAAGTCTAACCAAAATACAAGATTTCTGCTGCATATGTATGCTTTAGCTACATAAGTTGGTGCTTATCCTGTTCATGCCAATCTTCCCCAACAAACGGCATCCCACCAACCTTTTCTTATGTAATTCTTTCCCATACTAGTTTTGTCATATACATTTTTTGCTCCCAGTTTTCAACACAACATCTATTTCTCCACAAACAGTTTCCACTTTCTCTTGTCAAAACATTCAAAACATTGTACAAACATTTCTCCAGCAATAACTTTTACTCTCTCTTAACACTATAGCCTACCACATCTCTGATGTTTCAATGCTCAAAGGAAAACAAAATTCATCAACTACCATAACATCTTATACTCGAACAAACATACTCTATATATCCTTTCACTGCTGTTATCATCAGCTGGAACCCCATACCTATCTATCACTTCTTTCTGTCTTCCAACCAACCATTTAGGTCAGCAGTCACACATTGTTTCTCCTGCGGATATAAAACCTTAACTGTGCTGTCTAGTCCTCCCAAATAAGTATGAGCATCTTCCTCTTCTCAATCATTACAAGATCCATATACAACTTACATGATGCATGTACAAATATTATTAATTTTAAATATATTTCACTAGAGTTGCAAGAGCTTATAGACGAATATAGTAATAGTCATTTTCAAATCACTCAGTCTTTCTTTAGATTTCTTGTACCTCTATTTGCACAGCAATCTGCACAATCCAACATGTCTGATATGAAACTCTTCACTCCATTCCATTCACAAGTCCTTCTACCTTTCACCTTCGTCACAAACTAAACCAAAATATTCAAACTTCCCTTCCAAAATGTAACGACAACTTCCATCCTCAGTGTTACCAGACACTGCCTGCATGAGATTACAACACCCGAAAGTCATCTTTGTCAAGATTGTGTCACTAAGAGTAGTTTTGTTAAAGAGCTGCTCATTCCAGGTAAGTCTACATTTCCTAGCCACTGAAAGTAGTGCACACTTGGATTTCAGGACCCTTCAGATAGGTCTTATGCAAAGCCAGGGCTCTTTCACATAAATTAGTCCTTGGGTAATTATAAATAAATATAAAAGTAACTTCCACACTTTTACATTATTCCTTTCTCTGTTAGCAATCCTCCCTCTCTCAGCAATCCTCACTCCCTATTAGCCAATCCTATTCCTTAGCACTCTTCTCCCAGTCAACAATCCTCTCCATCAGTATTCTATTTCCTGTCAGCAATCTTTTCCATCACCATTCTTTTTCCTACCAGCAATCCTTTCCATCAGCATTCTTCTCCCTGTCAGCATTCCTCTCTCTATGTGCAATCCTCTCCTTCAGTGGTCTTCCTGTCTGCATTCCTCTCCATATCAGCCACCCTCTCCATCAGTATTCTCTCTGTCAGCAGTTCTCTCCATCAGCGTTCCTGTTCCTAACAGCAATCCTTTCCATTATTTTTCTCTGTGTCAGGAATCCTCCCCATTAGCTTCCTTCTTCTTACCAGCAATACTCTTCACCAGTGCTTTTCTCCCTGTCAGCATTCCTGTCCCTATCAACAATCTTATCCATCAGCATTCTTCTCCCTGTCAGCATTCCTCTTCCTATTAGCAATCCTGTCAATCAGCATTCTTCTTGTCAGCATTCCTCTTCCGATGAGCAATCCTCTCCATCAGCATGCTTTTCCCAAACAGTAATTTCCTCCCAGTGTGCATTCCTCTCCCTGTCAGCAGTCATGATTTTTTTTTCTTCTTCAATCCTCTTTTCATTAGGTGCTGTTCTCTTTTTCCATTCTCTTCTGTTCACCCAGATTTTTGTCTCTACCTTGGTATCTTCTTTTCCATTCTTCCATAAGTTTTTTTGATTGGTAAAGAAGCCTCAGCTGTTTCTTTTATCTTCTAGAATACTGGTTTCTTTTATCTTCTAGAACATTGCTCTTAGTAGTTACAATATTTACTTTAGAGATTTACTTTAGAGATATTTCATTCTATTTCATGTCAAATTTCCTATATTTTTCCAGTTTCTGTCAAAGTGAAAGTCACTTATATCACTCTTTTCTGTATTTAAATATTTTTCTCCAAAGTCTAGAGGGTAACTTGCATTAACTTTTGTATTGTCATGATTTGATATGTTCGTTATCAGTACCTAGTACCAAACTGTTTGTAAAGAGTAAATCTAGTGTGTTATAAACTTCTGTCATTAAACTGAACTATGACTCAATGTTTCATCTATGTTCATTTCTTTCTTTAGCTATTCTCTCTTTTCTGATGATCCATGATTCATTTTCTACAATTAAATCTGCATCCATAGTCCACCCTTCTTTCTTCTCATTGTACAAAATAAAAACTGAAGTTTCCAGTCCATTTAACTTTTGGTTCAAGTTCCTTAGGCTTGTAACATCTCTTCCACCTCTTTTGGTATAACAATGAATTCCTCTAGTTGGGTTTTGGTTGCATAGACTTGCTATCCTCTTATTCCGATTCTGATCACTTCATGCAAATGAACTCAATTATTCTCCCTATATGTCCAGACCACCAATAAATTCAGTTATTCTCCTCAAATTTACAGGTCACCTCAGAATTTAATTATTCTCCCCCAGATGTCAAGATCACATATGAACTTAGCTATTTCCCACACAACCAAACCACCTATAAACTTATGTTACTGTCCCACAATGTCTACACCATTTGCTAAACTCAGGTTTTACAAGGATCTCTTGATTTACACGTGTTTGATTTACACCATTTTTAAAATAATGCACATGATCTATTTTCACCTTAAATACATTTTGCCCCTTGAATCACACCACAATAGTCTTTTATGTACCCCTGGTACCAGTGGAGCTAAGAAGCGTAATGCCATCATGTGGCATTTGTGGATCTGGAGAAGGCATATGATAGGGCTGATAGAAATGCTTTGTGGAAGGTCTTAAAAATATATGGCATGAGAAGAAAGCTGCTAGAAGCAGTGAGAAGTTTTTGCCAAGGGTGCAAGGCTTGTGTACAAGCAGGAAGAGAAGAAAATGAATGGTTCCATGCGAAAGTTGATCTGTGCAGAGGTGTGTGATGTCACCATGTTTGTCAATTTGTTTATGGTTGGTGCATTGAAGGAGTTATATGAGAGAGTTTTGGAGAAAGGGTTGAGCATGTAGTTCCTGAGGGATGAAAAGGCCTGAGAAGTAACTCAGTTGTTGTCTGCTGATGATACTCCACTCATTGGAGATTCAAGTGAGAAACTGCAAAAGATGGTGGTTGAGTTTGGAAGGATGTCTAAAAGGAGAACATTGAAAGTAAATGTGAATAAAAGCTAGGTTATTAAGTTCAGCAGGGTTGAGGGACAGGTTAGTTGAGATGTTAGTTTGAATGGAGAAAAACTGAAGGAAGTGAAGTGCTAAAAATATCTGGGAGTGAACATGGCAGCAAATGGAACCATGGAAGCAGAAGTGAGTCATTCGGTTTGGGAGGGGGTCAATGTTCTGGGAACACTGAAGAATGTGTGGAGAGATAGAACATTATCTCGGAGAGCAAAAATGGGTATGTCTGAGGGAATAGTAGTCCCAACAATATTACATGGATGTGAGGCATGGGCTACAGATAAGGCTGTGTGAAGGTGGGTGGATGTGTTGAAAGTAATGTTTGAGGACAATATGTGGTGTGAGGTGGTTCAATCAAGTAAGTAATGAAAGGGTGAGGGAGATGTGTGGTAATAAAAAGTGCGTGATTGAGCGGGCAAAAGAAAATGTACTGAAATGGTCTAGACACATGGAGAGAATGAGTAAAGAAAGGGTGACAAAGAGGATATATGAGTCAGAAGTGGAGAGAACAAGGAGAACAGGGAGACCAAATTGGAGACGAAAGAATGGAGTGAAAAAGATTTTGAGTGATCAAGGCCTGAACATGCAGGAAGGCTAAAGGTATGCAAGGGATAGACTGGTACTCTGGTGTTGACATGCTGTCAATGGACTGAATTAGGGCAAGTGAAACTTCCAGAGTAAACCATGGAAAGTTTTACAGGGCCTGTTCAGAGATAAGGAGCTGTGGTTTTGGTGCATTATATATAACAGCTAGAGAATAGATGTGTGCAGATGTGGTCTTTCATCGTCTCTTCCTGGCACTACCTTGCTAAAGCAGGATATAGTAATCAAATATGAATAAATATATAAATATATACAAATATCGTTTTCACACTTGATCACCGTTTCCTATGTTAGCTAAGTAGAGTAGGAAACAGATGAAGAAAGGTCACATCTAATCACATAGACATATATATATATATATATATATATACAAACATGCACATATGTGGATTTGTGTGCTGAAAAAAGACTAGAGATTGGAAATACCTGGTTTAAAAAGAGAGAGAATCACAAGTATATGTATGTGAGTAAGAGAGATGATCAACAGGCATTACTAGATTATGAATTAATTGACAAGGGTGTAAAAGAGAGATTTTTGGATGTAAATGTGCTGAGAGGGGCAGCTGGCGGGATGTCTGATCACTGTTTTGTGGGCAAAGGTGAAGATTTTTGGAGGTTTTCGAAAAAGAAGAGAGAATGTCGGAGAGAAGAGAGTGGTGAGAGTATGTGAGCTTCGAAAGGAGACTCGTGTGAGGGAATATTGGGAGAGACTGAGTTTAGAATGGCAAAAGGTGAGAGCTAATGAAGTGAGGGGAGTGGGTGAGGAATGTGATGTATTTAGAGAAGCAGTGATGGCATATGCAAGAGATGTACCCTTCCTAATCGACCACCTCCCACCTTTCTCATGCCACATGCATCTCTTGCACATTCCATCACTGCCTCCCTGAATACATCCCACTCCTCAGCCACTCCCCTCACTTCACTTGCTCTCACCTTTTGCCATTCTACACTCACTCTCTCCTGATATTTCTTCAC
>JAYMFT010046806.1:0-15398 GCA_038088735.1 Panulirus argus | reverse complement strand
CTCATTTGCCCTCTTTTTCAACCTTTGCACCTTCCTCTTGACCTCCTGCCGTTTTCTCTTATACATCTCCCAGTCATATATATATATATATATATATATATATATATATCCTAACTTGAGCCAATTACTGAATTTATCAACCAGCACCTAGATTGATGAACAGCTGGGTTGACTGTGGACTGACTACAGCAACCGGGATTCGAACCTATGTACTCAACCGTGGGTGGCCTGTGATTACGTCATGTTCAGGAACGCAAATTGCTAAACCACAGAGATCCATTGTTATATTCTTATTCTTGTACTGGGTATACAGTTACTTTTTTGAGTCTTGTTGCACCACCTATGATCCCCAAAAGACTAAGAGTTAAGAAGAATTTTGTAAGCCAGTCTTTTTTATATCAGTATATGCTAATATTTAGAGAAACAAAAAGGATTTGTATGTGGTATTTATAGAAGATCTGGAGAAAGCATATGATAGGTTTAATAGAGATGCAATGTGGAAGATATTAAGAATATGTATGGTGTGAGAGGAAAACTGCCAGAAGTGCCAGGGTTTATGGCATGTGTATGAGTAGGAAGAGAGGAGAGTGAGTGGTTCCACGTGAAGGTTGGTCTGCGGCAGGGGTGTGTGACGTCACCCATGGCTGTTTATTTTATGTATAGAGAGGATGGTGAGGGAGGTAAATGCAAGAGTCTTGGAGAGAAGGCGGGTAGAGGATGAGAAAGCCTGGGAAGTGAGTCAGTGGTTGTTTGCTGATGACACAGCATTGGTGGGAGATTCTAGTGAGAAGCTGCAAAAGTTGGTGATTTGATTTGGGAGAGTGTATGAATAAAAGCAAGTTTTATTGGGGTAGAGTTAGGGTATTAGTTTGAATAGAGAAAGTCTGGAGGAAGTGGCTGTAGATACCTGGGAGTGGACATGACAGCAATTGGAAGTGGAAGCGAGTCTTAGCAAGGGTGAGGGGGTGAAGGTTCTGGGAGCATTGAAGAATGTTTGAAAGAGAGGAAATTATCTAGGAAAGTAAAAATGAGTATGCTTGAAGGTTAGTAGTCCTAACAATGTTTTATAAATGTGAGGTATGAGCTGTAGATGAGGAAGTGCAGAGATGGATGGAAGTGTTGGAAATTAGATTTTTGCAACATTTGGTGTGAGGTGGTTTCTTGAAGTAAGTAATAGAAGGATAAGAACGAGGTGCAGTAGTAAAAAGAGTGTGGTTTAGAGAGCTGAAAAGGGTATACTGAAATGGTTTGTATATACGAAGAGAATGAGTGAGGAGAGGTTGACAAAGAAGATAAACGTGTCAGAAGTGCAGGGGATAAGGAGAAGGGGAGACCAAATTGGAGATTGAAGGATGGAGTGAACAAGATTTGAGTGACTGGGGCCTGAACATGCTGGAGGGTGAAAGGTGTGCATGGGAAAGACTGAATTGAAACTTTGTGGTATACAGGGGTCGATTTACCAACAAAGTACTAAACCAGGGCATGTGAAGCGGCTGGGGGAAAGCCTAGAGAGGTTTGTGGGGCCTGATTGTGGATAGGGATGGCTGTGGTTTTGGTGCATTGCATATGACAGTTTGAGAATGGGTGTAAACAAATGTGGACTTTCTTCGTCTGCTCCTGGTGCTTCCTCACTAATGCAGGCAATGGCAATCAGGTATGAAGAACAATATTATTACTCAAAAACATTTAGTTTTATAAATGGGTACAAGTTGTTATTGTGCACATTAGTAAGGTTTTGTTATACTTTGAAAGTGTTTAATTGTATGGTATATGGGATTAATAGTCCTGTTTAAATTTTCTAAGGAAAACATACACTGCAGTGTGTATACTTGATACCTGTCAATTGTTTAGTCACAAACTAACTTTTAGTTCTATCAAAAAAGATGTGAATATTTAAATTTCAAGTATAACCAGTTAGCTGTTGAGTACTGATATAACAGTCTGAATTAATTTGAAACTTGTTCATTATTGAGAAGAAAGGGCATTTGTTTTAGTAGGACCTAATAACATTTTCACTGTATAATTTGATTTACAATTAAGTTCAGATAATATGTGGATTAAGATTATGGGGCAAAGTGTACTCCTTTCTCCCAAATTCTTATATGTTAACAGCTTGAGCAAGTTTTTTGGTAGATACTCCCTGTTTTCTTTAGCAATTCTTGGCCTTCCATGATTTTCCAAAGGTCCTGAAGATAGGGAGCAGGATATTCTTAGAAATTCTCAGCTATGCTGTATATATAGTGTTACCATCATATATTCATGTATTCTTCTGAATTTGCCAAGCTAACACAACTCAGGGCTGTAGTAGCTGTGTTGGCCTTTATTTTTTCAGTTATATTGTTTAGTTTTGTTATGGAACCTTATTAGACAGGAGCATTAGGTAGAAACATTATGTAAAAGTGATAGGTAGGAGCATTAGGTAGTAGTCAGTAGGAACATTAGGTAGAAGCCTCTGCAAACACTTCACTGGAGTTGCCCTCTGCTAGTGGCCTATTAGAGGTGAGGCACTAAAGGCTAAGAAACAGCTCTGGAGTTCACTAGTGTTGGAGACTATTACTGTGGCCATCCCATTGAGGGAGTTTCTGTTAGGAACAGGCATCAGAGATATAGATAGAAGTTGTAACAGTTAGTTAGATTTTCTTCTGATATTGAATATCAGAAATTGAAATATTTATTTTTGATTTGTCTCATGTTGGAGGAAATAGATGACTCTATCAAAGTATATAAGCCATTAATTTTTTTCATGCTTGCTCTTTTCCATCACAGCGATTTAGTATTAAAAACAGACAAACAATGGCCTCACATAATTTGCATCCACTCTTTAGCAGTCGTGTATACTGTACCACATCCAGAGTCCCTATTCACATTCAAGCCCCATAGATCATTCCATGGTTTCTTCTGACTGTTTCACATGCCCTGGTTCAGTCCATTAACAGCACATCACCTCTGACTGCTTCACATGCCTTGTTTCAGCCCATGAACAGCACATCACCTCTTGGATACTGTAATGCTCCAATTTATTGTATCCCATGCATGCTTCTCATCCTCTTCAATGTTTAAGTCATGATAATTCAAAAACATCTTTCATTCAATCTCCTTGGTCTCCCTTTCCCTTTTTGTTCCCTCTGCCTCAGACAATCTCTCCTTCCTCATCCTCATTATATGTCCAAACTATTGCAGTGTGCCTAGGTCAGTTCTCTCAGTCATATTCTGCTTACTGCCACACCTCTCTTAACAGTCCTTCCTTATGTTGTCAACCACCTCACACCAAATGTGTTTGTTATTTCATGTCCAGTACTTCTACCCTCTTTTTATCTTTTGCATTCTGGGCCCAAGACTAACACCCATGCAACACTGTTCGGACTACTTTACCTTCAGACATACTCATCTTTCCCTGTTACACACATCACAAACTTCCAGACACTCCTCAGTGCACCCAGGACCTTAACCCTCTCTCCCACCCTATGACTCACTTAAGTCTCCTTGGTTCCAGCCACTCCCATGCCATTCCAAGGTATCTAAAGCACTCCACTTCCTGGAGATTCTTTGCTGTATCTCATCTCCATGCTTTTGTTCACATTCGCTCAGTGTTTTCTTTTTCACACCCAGCCAGCTGGGCTCGGATTGTATCACAATGGCTCATGATATAAAAAAAGTGGGAGTAATTTAGGTGCTCTCATAGTATCAGGGTCTTTATATCAAATCATACTGCATTAGGTTTTGAGTTATGAAAGTGGACTCATGTTCACAGAGTTTTTCATTAAAATCCTTAGAAGTAAATATCACAGTTGTTGATGTCAGCAGCTTGTAAATTTGTCCCTTGTAGATTTTTTTTAAGTTGTAAGCCACTTTTGATAGAAATTTCAGTTTTTGGTATTGTAATGTTTTAAGGTGTTATGAGGCTTGTGGATTGACATTATTTTATTATTATAATTATGTTTTCAATGATAAGGGCATTCCTTTTGCTCATTTGCTCATTCCTTTTCATTCTTTTTAGGTATCGAAACCGACCAGTGATGAGTGGACCTGGATTGTATGATCCAACAAGCATTATGAACCATGAAGTTCTCAGCCAGTGTCAGCGTGAGGGCTGGATCAAGTTAGCCTTTTATCTGCTTGCATTTTTCTACTACCTCTATGGGTATGTGACACTTTAGTTTACAATTCTCAGCATAATCAAAGAACTCCCGTCTTTAATAGTAGATATTTGATTATTAATGCTTATGATTACTTTTTTTTTCATGGACCATACATACCCCATTCATTTGTCATAATTTCCAAGGGATGTTTCGAAAACTGCCAATTTTTCAGGTGATAATTACTTTGATATGAAAGTTTATGCATAGAACATGATGAAGTAGTAGCTGTTTTATGTCATTACTGCAAAGGTCTGAAGATCATTTCTCTTTACAGGATGATTGTGTCTCTCATCTCCGGCGCATAAGTCCAATAGGATCATAATAAAAGCCTTCATTAGCCTGCATTGCTGCTTTACCCTTAAAGTAGCTCTGCTCCAAAGTCCTTTTGGTGTTAACTTCACTTACTGTGTCTTTAACCTAAAATACCCATTATGTAAGATTGTACAGTTTCTTTCTAGATATGCCTTGTTTTATGTTGTTTAATTTGATATATAAGTCGAGACTGTAAGCTTTGTTTGGAAATTGTAATTTTTTTGTTGAATGGTTGGGCATTACTTTATAAGGCAATGCCTTAGTTTTCTTATGCATTATAAAACCCAGTATGCCTGGATCTGTGTGTTTGTGGGTTTTACTCTGTGATTCTTAGGGGATCTTGAATATTTCATACTATTTAGTTATCTTGAAAAGATTGTTCCTCCCCTTTTTTCTGGGTAATTCATATTTCTGAATTCATATATAATTACACTAATGATACATCTTTATTTTTAGGTTATTTTATTTTGCTTGGATTTTTTTTTTTTTTTTTTTTTTTTTTTTTTTTTTTAAGGATGTAGATGAAAGACTGAGCAGATGAACTCTCAGATGTTGTCAGCTATTGTTTTCCTATTGTTAAGGTAAAGCTCTTTCAGCATAGTATTACATATCTGTGAAATGCATTGTTTGAAACTGCTCAAAGTTTTTGGAGTAATAATGTGATATCCTATTTGCCATTTCCAATAAACAATTTGAAAGGGATTGTTATGGAATCTGCCTTACCTTTTCATTTAGGACCTTCTGTCATGTAAAGATGCATTATGCATTGATTTTTCACTTATCATTGTTATAGCATGATTAAATAAGCCAGGCCACTATTTTATTACACTGATATGGAAAATGTGATAGTTGATTGGTTTTAGATTTGCACAAAATATATTAATAATAAGATATGGTTGCATTGTAGCCTTTCAAATAATTTTACCCTGCTTTTGAGAAAATGTGGCTGATGATTTCAGATTATTAGCCAATCCTTTTGAGAAATGCCTTGTTTGTCAAAGAGTGTTAATGAGATAGAAAATATGAATTTTATTTGAAGATGTTATTATTATTGTGATGAACTGACTCCTTTTTGGTAGGAGATTTGTCACACTAACCTATGATGGTCATAGCTAGTCATAATTAACTAATAACACCTCAATACCAGTTATGGTTCTCTGATGTAGCATTAAATCAGGTCCTGAATATTGAGAACAAATTAAAAGATACAGAGAATTACAGACAAAAGAGAACCCAGTTACAGCAGTTTACTCATTGTTCTGAAGTTATTGTTAAATATCTGGTACATTGATACCACTTTTATTTTTGGTCTTTTGTTTGAAACTCATTCCCATCAAAATAACCAGATTTGAATGTTGTAATTGCCCCAGATTTTGACATTTAGACAGCACTGCCAAGTAATTATCTTTAGGAATACATGTACAGCATAAATTTTAAAACACATATGGGTACCAATAGCTTAAGCTGAATAACTAATAGAAAAATTAATGCAGAAACTTGCTTAAAAAATGTAATTTGTAAGGCTAGTAACTGCACAATGTACAGCTTCCATCAAGACATTGGTATTTCAGCTTATTATATGTTTTTAAAATTAAGAGTTTTTGTAGAATAGGAAGACATCTTTTACAACTTACTGCTACACTAAATGGTCCAAGAATGCATGATGTCTAGATTACTTGAAGTTTTGTCATTGAACATTGATCTTTTTTTGTCATCACCTCATTTTTTTCATGATCTCTTTGTTTTATAGATGATAATATTTATGGATTAAGCTCAGTGTTACAGTTAAAAACTTGTATGAGGACTCAAACATGAGTTCCACTTTGTGATAACATCTGCCTTTCAGAACACCTTTTGTAGTTTCTTGGAGTATAAAATTACAGATAAAATGTTGATTTCATTTTAACTGATCTGTATTCAGCACACAGCCATTCTTCATGTAGGCTGTATTAATATTAAAATTTTGTGAAAGAGCCGTACAAGTTGGAAATGTTATTAGAGCTATTGCACTTTTAGTGCTCAGATACAATTTGAGAGTGGTTTGATATTTCATAACAATGAATTTTATTACTAATATCACTTTTGTTTATATATTTACATATTATTATTGGTATTATTAAATGTTATGATTTTCTGTTATTTAAATCTCTTATTTCACTTCATAATCACACATTATGAGAACATATATTGGTTATGCATTACTCATGTTTCAGATATTTTCATTGTTCTTTGACCTTGTGTTGTGAAATTAGAATCTTATTTCCAAAATTGTTAACCAATTCCCTCATATCACCTGGAACAGGCAAAGAATTGCCTTATTTTTACACATCCACTCTCTGTCTGTCATTTATAGTACACAGACACCAAAGTTTCCTTTCCATGGCAGAATTCCATACACCTCTCAATGGTTTCCACCGTTTGCTTCATATCCCCAAGTTCAGCCCTTTGACTGCATGCCTGCATATATATACCATATCATTTCAGTTCACTTTGTCTCATGCATGCCTTACACCCTCCTGCATGTTCAGGCCCCAACCCCTGAAAGCATCTTTCATCCCACCCTTCCATCTCCAATTCAGTCTTCCCATCTTATGCTTTTCACTTCTGACGCATTACCCTCTTAGACTTACCTCACTCATTCTCTCTATATATCTAAACTGATTTAGCACACTGTTCAGCACTCTCAACCATATTCTTATTACGTCACCTCTTTCTTACCATATCATTTCTTACTCAAAGAACCCTACTCACACTACGTGTTGATCTTGAGCATTTCATTTCAATGCCTCCACCTGCTTCCATCCTTTTTTATCTAAGGCCCATGTGCAGCCTTACAATACCTCAGATATACCCATCTCTGCCCTTATAGACAATGTCCTCTCTTTCCACACACTCCTCAGTGTGCTAAGGACCTTAACTCTGTCACCCACCATGTAGCTAACTTCAGCTTCCATGATTCCACTTGCTTTCATGTTTACTCTCAAGTATGTAAAACACTCTGCTTCCTCCCGGTTCTCCCAGTTGAAACTTACGCTCCAACTATCCTGTCTCTCTACCCAACTAAACCTTATAAACTTAGTTTCATTTACATTAACTCAACTTAATCTTTTCACACACTTTCACAAAGTCAGGCACAAGCTTATGGTTTCTCACTGAATCTTCTACCAGATACATGTCATCAGCAAATAGCAGCTGATTCACCTCCAGTCTCCCCTCCCCCCATACCTTCATTCATAACATATTACAGACTTGTCCCTTTCTCCAAGACCCTTGTTTCTGTCCTCCTCACTATCCCATCCATAAACAAATTAAATAGCCATGGTGAAACACACACCTTTGTCACATACCCATCTGTGCCTTGAACCACACACTTGCACACTTGGCTCACTCTCTTGATAGAAACTCTTCTTCACCGTATAATTTTAACACCTTCCATAGAACATCTTTATCATTTGGCTTTATCAAGTCCATAAATGACACATACAAATCCTTTTCTTTTTCTTATTCCTCACACAGATTCTTCACAACAAACACCTGATCCACATATCCTGTCCCACTATTGAAGCCGTGTTGTTCCTCCCTAGTCTGATGCTTTGTACATGCCACCACCCTCTCAGTCACCATTCCCATACAACTTATCAGTTATACTCACCAGACTTATACATCTGTAATTTGAACATTCACTTTTGTCCCGCTTGACTTTATATAGTGGCATATTCTCCACCTCGGACATCTCACAGTGAACCAAACATACACTGAATATCCTAACTAACCAATCAGCAGCACTGTCACCCCCTTTCTAGAGAAATTTAACTGCAATCCCATCAACTCCAACCACTTTGCCACTAATTTCTTATGCAGTATATTATTATTATTATTATATTGAGAATGGATGTGAGCGAATGAGGCCATTTCTTCATCTGTTGCAGATGCTTCCTTGATATTATGCAGGAAATGGTGAAAAAGTATGATTTCTTTTCATACTTGCTCACCATTTCTTGTGTTTGCGAGGTAGCGCAGGAACAGATGAAGAAAAGGCCTCAGCAACTCACATCCATTCTCTGGCTGTCATCTGTAATACACCAAAATCACAGTCCCCCTATCCACAACCAGGCTTCACAGAGCTTCCTATTGTTTCCTGTAGCTGCTTCATATTCTCTGGTTCAGTCCATTGACAGCACGTCACCACCTCTATCCTACATGCTCCATTTCACTTTATTCTGTGCATGTCTTTCACCCACTTGAGCTCTCAGTCTTTCTTTCCATCCCTCTATGTCCAGTGTGATCTTGGCCCCTGCATTTCTGACACATATCCTCTTTGTCACTCTTTTGTATCATTTGTCAGTTGATGATATTTATATCATTACAAAGATATCATCTTTTCTTTGCCTACCTTTTCCATGAAAATCATTCGCAAATAGGCGTTGGATGTACTCAAGTTCATAAATAAGCCAATCATGTTTTTAATATTGCTGCAGTTCTTTGTTTTTTTGAAAATATGACCCTTATCACATGACTTGAATTGTTTTATTTATCTACACGGGGAGATCTTGTCATCAGTTATGTAACAGGGAAATGTAATGCAATTTCTCCATTTTAGTCACATTTATGAGCAGTGCAGTTATATTTGTTTGGAAATTGTTTTGCATATCACCTTTTTAAATTGAAAGATGTATGTATATTTGTACACTATCTCATAATGTGTAATGTAGATAGGCTATATATACTTAAGTTTCTGTAACTTTTTGAATACATTTTCTTACACAGGCTCACCTTTGTGATATTTTGATTTATGACTATTGGGTTTTCCTCAGTATGGATGGCATTGAATGTCCTCTTTCACTTTCTTGGGCCTGCAAATACATGAGCAGTACTAATTACTGCACTAATCCCCCCCTCTATTTTTTTTTTATTGAGGGTGGAAAATATTGTTTGTACATGCTGTGGACAGATTGAATAAAATAATGTAAAAATTTTTTTATCTGTGTCCTTCATTTACAAATGAAGACTTACATTCTTTTGAGGTACAAAAAGTGAATGCACATAGGGTTTTACTTTTGAAACCTTAATGTCAGTATTAGAGCTCAGCAGCACCTGGAGTTCAGGCAATTGTTACTCTAACAATGCCTGGTGTTTGCCCACCAAATTTGGTGGTATATTACAGGAAAGCAACTGAAGGACGACTGCCAATTGACCTGTCTTTTGCATAGATATTCAACTATTTCCTTCCTGAGAAATCTGTTTTAATAATTGTAGCTTTGTAATTATCAAATATTTTTTATAACAGGTGGAAAAAAAAGATGTGGCATTGAATATGGCAGAATATCATTTTCTAAAGACTTTGTATACCTTATAAATATTTAACTACAAGGTAAATGTCAAGAAGAGCCTCAGTTAATTTATTTGTCCAGTTAAATATTATTGGCATTAGAATTGTATCACTATACTTTCAGAGACATTTTTATAATAATACCAACATTTCAAGAAAGAATAGCAAGAAATTATTTCCAAACTAATGTAATGAGAGTAAACAGTTATTAGGGAATACTTACATGAAGTTGAGTAAGAAAAATGTAGTGCTATGATTGAAATTTGTTACAGCAGACAAGTACTGGGATGCTCTCACAGAAACAGGTAATACTACATAATTAAATTATAATGAGAATGGGAAGGAAGAAATGTCGGAAACACCATCATGAGTTGAGCTGAAGGACAAAGAAGAGCAAATATTATTCACAAAATGTTTATATGAATATTTGCACTCTACTGTTTATTGTAATACCATGAAAGTAGTTATGTTTAATTACTATTATTTTTGTCGTTTAATGCACGTGTATTTTGTTGCCTGGAAATTTGCAAGAATTCTTTACAAAGCTATTTGCTGTGATATTCTATACTTTGCAGTTTTTCACAAGCTATGATAAGAATATTCTTTAACATCTTTGCAGCAAAATAATGTCATCAATCTTATTTTGGCTGAAATAAATCCACATTGTAGTTAATAGCAATTTACAAACATTATTCATCATGAAACTGCTTTTCTTGGTATTGCTTTTGCATATAAAGGATTGCCATTTGACAAGGATAGTACTACTTTAAATAGAACATTTGCAAGTAATATAGAAGCTGATATAACTCCTTTTTTTCTTGCTCTGAACAGCAGCTTAGGACTCCTCTTTCCTTGCTTCTCTCTCTCTCTCTTTCTCTCTTTCAGCAACCCCAGAATGTACTCCTGGTCAGACAATAGTTCTGGCAAACCTTCCACTTGGATAATAAGTCACCTTCTGTTTGTGATGATGGAACACCTATAGGAAGAGTTACGAGGGTAGTGATTCTCGGAAGGTTTGTGCCACTGGCTGAATCTGCAAAAAAGAAATTTTGAAAATCACATCAAAATACGATACTTCTCAAAGCAAAATAACATCTGGAGTATATGTACAGTTGTATAGATAGAACAATAGACTCATGGAAGAGAGACAAATTGATGGATAAATATATATAGAGAGACAGACAGAGACATGCATAGATAAACAGACAGACATAGACAGTAGATATGTAAATAGACAGATATTATATACATTCCAACTTTTCCCAAACACAGAACTTCCGTTACAGTTGATAAAATTTGTACTTGTATCTGTGTTACATAACAAGTATAGAACTAAAATCAGTGTGTATATAAATGAACTGCAAGCTTACCAGTCTCAATAATAGTATTACCATTGTGGAGTCCAGTATCACAGTCCCAGGAGTTGCCTAATGGCTCCACCTATCTGTCAATTGCTACACAAAACTAATGGTATTGTTTTTTTATTTTTTATACTGTGAATATTCATGCAGCTTTTCTCTTGTATGAATTAATGTGTGCTTCTTTAAATGGCTCTTTTGAAAGAATGTTTTTTTGGCACTGTGAACAATGATAAGGCCTCTCACATGTATGAATACTCATGTGTTGTCAGAAGTGTAGCGAGCAAGGGGAAAAGGCAGACAGAAAAGGTAGAAGGATGTAGTGAAAGAGTCTTTTGAGTTACTGAACCAAGGCATATGAAGTGGTTAGGGGAAACCATGGAAATGGAAAGGTCTGTGGAGTTTAACTGTGGCTAGAAGGCTTTGGTTTCAGTGCATTATACATGTTTGCTAGATAGAGGACATGAGTCAATGAGGCCATTTATATCTTCTTGGTGCTAACTTGTTGCTCAGGAAACATAACTTGTCTGAAAAGAATTGAGAATAGATGGTTGTGTCTTACAAGGATATTTTTCAGGTTATGGATGAAGAGCTCAGAGGGGCAATGAATTGTGAGCTTGGAAGCTTTCTATACAATGTAATATTTACAAAGTGGAAGACACAAAAAAGTCAGATGTTTGAATTTAAGATTGGGAATAGAATCTTGGAGTAGGAAAAATAATATGGGGTCTGCACGTTCAATTCTTTTATTGACACAGGCTTACTGGAAGACAAAGTTCAAAGCTCATGACAAAAGGTCTGCACTGAAAACACTAAGTATATGTCCCTCAGGCTGTGGGTCTATATACATGACAGTATGACTAGGGTTTAGATGAAGATTTGTGAAATATGGTATTAGTATACAACCCTACACAATTCTGAACAAGACACAGATATCTAGAATGTAGAACTCTGTTTTTTCTTATACTTAACA
The DNA here is from genome assembly GCA_038088735.1 of Panulirus argus. NCBI lineage: Eukaryota > Metazoa > Arthropoda > Malacostraca > Decapoda > Palinuridae > Panulirus > Panulirus argus. The sequence goes on along the minus strand of JAYMFT010046806.1, from coordinate 3,287 downwards.
GCCCTCCTTGGCTTAGTGAGGTGGCAGTCATGTATAATGCACCAAAACCAGAACCCACCATCCAAAGCCAAGCTCACAGACCACACCATGATTTAGCTTGACCACTTATCACTAGTTATAAGAAATTCCTTACATATCTTTAAAACATAATGAAACGTCAGCCCTTAACAAGCTCTGAATTGCCAAAATAAATCCACATTGCAATTTTAACAGCAATTTACATACAAAAATTAGTCATCATGGAGCTGCTGCTTTCAGTTTTTGCAGATCATGGGTTGCTATTTGGCACACTGCTTCTGTAAATAGGACACTTATGCAGACTTTGATCCATTTATATTGTGGTATAAGCAGCACATGGGACTTATCTTTCCTTGCCTGTAATTTTCACTTTTTATGGTATCTAATGTAAGGATTCAAAAGTTGTACTCATATGACATAGCAACCCCAGGATATGCTTCTTCAAGATTTTCCTTATCAGCTAATAGTTTCAGCAAACCATCCACTTGGAACGATAGGTCAGCTTCCATTTGAGGTGATGAACTAGCTATAGGAAGTGGTGCAAGGGTAAAGATTTTTGGAGTGATTGTGCCACTGGCAGAACCTATAAATTATATCAAAATAAAATATTAACATTTGGAGTATGTATAGAGAGGTATATACAGAAAGATAAACAGATAGATAAAAAGACAAACTGATTTGTAAAGGTTTTAGAAAAAGAGGAAACCGTATTGGTGAGAGGAGAGTGGTGAGAGCAAGTGAAAAAAGGGATGTATGAAAAAATACCAGGAGAGATTGAGTGTAGAACGGCAAAAAGTGACAGTAAATGAAGCAAGGGGAATGGGTGAAGAATGGGAGGTATTTAGGGAAGCAGTGCTGGCATGTACAGGAGATGCATGTGGCAAGTGAAAAGTGGGAGACTGGCAGATTAGAAAGGGTAGTGAGTGGTGGGATGAAGTAAAGCTGCTAGTGAAAGAGAAAAGGGAGGCACTTGGGTGGTACTTACAGGGAAGGAGTGCAAATGATGGGGATGTATAAGAGAAAGGGGCAGGAGGTCAAAAGGAAGTTGCAGGGGTTGAGCAAGTGGGCAAGTGAGAGTTGGGGGAGCAAGTATGATGGGGATGTATAAGAGAAAGGGGCAGGAGGTCAAAAGGAAGTTGCAGGGGTTAAGCAAGTGGGCAAGTGAGAGTTGGGGGGAGCAAGTATCAGAAAACTGTAGCAAGAATGTTTTGAAAGGTGGTTAACAATGTGCAAAAGACAAGAGAACAAACAGAAACTGGTGAAGTGGGCAAAAGTGGAAGTGGTAACAGGTAATGATGAAGTGAGTTTGAGGAGTGAGTATTTTGAGGGACTGTCGAATGTGTTTGATGATAGGATGGTAAGATGTAAGGCGTTTGGGTCAGGAGATGGTATGCACAGTGAGGGAGTCATGGAGAGCGGTTTGGTGAAGAGAGAAGAGATGGTGAAAGCTTTACGAATGATGAAATGTGGCAAGGCAGCTGAAGTGGATGGTACTGCTGCTGAATTTATTTAGAAAGGGGTTGACTGTGTTGTTGACTGGCTAGTTAGGATTTTCAGTGTATGCATGGATCATAGCAAGGTGCCTAAGGATTGACAGAATGCATGTATAGTGCCATTGTATAAAGGCAAGGGGGATAAAGATGAATGTTCAAACTACAGAGGTATAAGTTTGTTGTGTGTACCTGGGCAGTTGTATGGGAGAATAGTGATTGAGAGAATGAAGACATGTACAAAGCATCAGATTGGAGAGGAGCAGTGTGATTTCAGAAGAGGTAAAGGATATATGTATTAGGTGTTTGCACTGAAGAATGTCTGAAAAATACTTAAAGAAATGGATGGATCTGTTTGAGGCATTTATGGATATGGAAAAAGCATATGATAGGGTTGATAAGAGACCTTGTAGAAGGTCTTAAGAATATAGTGTAGGAGAAAAACTGCTAGATGCAGTGAGAAGTATTTATTGAGGTTGTAAAGCTTTCGTACGAGTAGGATGAGAGGAGAGTGAATGGTTCCAAGTGAAGGTTGGTCTGCTACAGTAGTGTGTGATGTCACCATGGTTGTTTAATTTGTTTATGGATGGGATGGTGAGGGAAGTAAATGCAAGAGTCTTGAAGACAGGGGCAAGTATGCAACTTGTGGGGGATGAAAGGGCCTGGGAAGAGTCAGTTGTCTGCTGATGATACAGGACTGGTGGCAAATTCAAGTGTGAAACTGCAAAACTTGGTGACTGAATTTGAAATGGTGTATGAAAAGAGGAAGTTGAGAGTAAATGTAAATAAAAGCAAGGTTAATAGTTTTAGCAAAATTCAGGAACAGGTTAGTTGGGGTGTGAGTTTGAGCTGAGAAAAATTAAGAGGAAGAGAAGTGTTTTAGATACCTGGGAGCAGACATGGCTGCAAATGGAACCATGGAAGCAAAAGTGAGTCATAGGGTGGGTGAGGGGGTAAAGGTTCTGGAAGCACTGAAGAATGTATGGAAAGAAAGATCATTATCTAGGAGGACAAAAATGGGTATATTTGAAGGTATAGTAGTCCCAACATTATCATATAGATGCAAGGTATGGGCTGTTGATAAGACTTGCAGAGGAGGGTGGATGTGTTGGAAATGAAATGTTCGAGGACAATATGTGGTGTGAGGTGATTTGACCAAATTAGGAATGAAGGGGTGAGAGAGAGGTGTGATAATAAAAAGAATTGTGGTTGAGAGAGCTGAAGAGATTTTGGTGTAATTGTTTGGAATATAAAGAGAATGAGTGAGGAAAGGTTGACAAAGAGGATATATGTGTCACAGGCGGAGGGAACAAGGATGGAGTGAAAAAGATTTTGAGCGATCGGGACCTGAACATGCAGGAGGGTGAAAGGTGGGCACGGAATAGAGTGAAATGGAACAATGTGGTATACTGGGGTCAACATGCTGCCAATGGACTGAACCAGGGCATGTGAAATGTCTGGTGTAAACCAGGGAAAGGTCTGTGGGGCCTAGATGTGGATAGGGAACTGTGGTTTTGGTGCATTACATATGACAGCTAGTGACTGAGTGTGAGTGAATGTGGACATTTTTCATCTGTTTCTTGCTGCTACCCTGCTGTCACAATGGGTGGTAATGCTGTTTCCTGTGGGGTAGGGTGGCGCCAGGAATGGGTAGAGGCAAACAAGTATGAATATGTACATGTGTACATGTGTATATGTACATATAACTATGACCTGGCTCATTTCAAGAGACAGGTTTTTCACTTTCTCAAAAATTCGTAAATACTTTCCCTGTCTTTT
>JAYMFT010046795.1:0-15398 GCA_038088735.1 Panulirus argus | reverse complement strand
ATCGCAAATATATATATATATATATATATATATATATATATATATATATATATATATATATGGTGGTGGGGTCGTGCACTACATTCATGTCTAAGTCATGATCTAATCTTTACTTCTTTATATATATATATATATAAGAGTTTGTGACTGCTTACAATCACAGGAACTCCTCATGACTCAGGGATCAGTGCAGTGCACGACCCACGTCCAGCAATATTTGATATCTTATGCAGACGTGTGGCCACAGGCGTTGCCAGGGCGAAGGGCGTGTCAGCCATCAACTGTATAGCTAAGAAGATACAACTGAGGAGACAGACGCGGGATAAGGCAGTCCAGACAGGCAGTGAAACAACTGGAGTACTTATTTACGAAGAGATTCAGCCAGAAGACAGGGCAGATAGAGATGGAACACACGCAAGACAAAGAGAATATGATAAGAAAGAGTAGAGAAGAGTCAGAGGTCCTGGCCGGAAGAGAAGAGGAAGAAATAAGAGAAAGGAAGAACAACAGAAGCAACAGACGGCTGGAGAGGAGCACAGGTGTGAGAGGTAGAGGAGGCGCAGGTGGAGAGGAGAGGTTGCAACAGGCCGGCGTGGCAGGGAAGGGGGTTCGGCAAAAGGCTGCAGCAGGGCGGGGCTCGTCGCCTCACCTCCCCATCAAGTCGGTGCCCACCAACCCCACCCTCAGCCCACCTCCTCCCGACCCACACTCTGATGAAGGGCTGCCCCGCGACCGGTGGTGGAGGGTCCGGCCAATGGGCCTCTACCACTTTGCCTTCCAGGGAATAATGACTTGTGGGTATGGGCCCAGATTATTAGCCACTGTTAATTATGCAGGACATTACCAAAAAAAAAAAAAAAGAAGAAAATTGCTAAGTGACCACCAAGATCCTAAAATGTTAGTGTTACTTAGTCTCAACCTGCAACTTAACTACTGTTTTTGTCTCTTTAGGTAGAATACCTTTTAGAAATGGCTATAATAACTATTCCCCCTTGGATATACGCAAATAACGGACTCGTTCTGATAGACCTTTTTTTTTCAGACGAAACCCTCTTTTAATACTAATGTTGATGATACTCCACTCAGAAGGGTTGGTTGAACGTGTTTGATTTTCGTGTGGCGTTATGTACAACAAAGGACATCTGATACCAGGACCTCTCCAGCTGGTACTCACGGTAAGAAGGTCTTTCCTGCTTACAAAGTCTGACAGGGACTCACCACAGAGACGACACTTGTCGTAACCAACTGACACCTTAACCCTCCAACGTACTGTGTATCATTGTAAAAAAAAAAAAAGTCGTTACAGAATCAGCGCTTTCCTACAATGAATCTTAAAACACGGCAATTCAACCCTACAGTAAGAGACTTGTTAATTCTAACCATATTGTACACACAATCCTGTATGTCCCTGGTGATGAACATTAACATCAGACTCCCGAAACCGGTTGGCATATTTGTACAGGTGCCACAATTATATCTCTTCTGAACAGCTATTGCATGTGTAAAAGAAGCCTCTTTCGCCCCTATGTAGAGCACTGCTCTCACGTCCGGGGTGGCTGGCTACTAAATTAAAAGCTTTACAGATAAACTAACTCTGTTATTACTTCTCTCCAACCACCCATCTTCGTGCAAGGTGCTGTTGCTTCTCCTTCTCTGTTTTGAGAATGATATTTCTGTCGTTGTTCTCATGAACTATGTACGGTGTCCCGGCGCCTAATACCTGGGCCCGCAGCCCGTAGACTGGCTGATTTTTCCCATATTTTCTGTGTAGAGACCATGCAGACGAGGACTGGACATTAATGATACCTCCTTTCCACGCACAGTTTCAGAGAGTTAAATCTACAAACAGACGACGAGTTCGAATACACCAACCCATTCTTCCACCTCTTCAACCAACAAAATTTATACCACGACATCCTTCTGCCCATGCCATGTCGGCCAATATGAAAAGATATGCACAAATCATTTACGCATCAGCTGCTCATGAATCTGGGATATTTACGGCAATTCAAATGCATCTGTTCCAAAATAATTTATCAATCAACTACTACTACATCAACTGCACTACGATAAAGAGTACATCTATTGTCTAAACATTGTCTACATACAAGCCGTGTACTCATTAACAAAACATACGTCAAAATCATAAGATCTCATTTATCAAAGTAACCAACAGAAATAACTTTTTGAGGCTACTTTTTTTTAATGAGCCATTAACTAGGATATCAAGGCAGCTTAATTGCATCTTTCGGGCTGCTTTTTCTTGATTTTCACAGCCAAGGGTTTTTTAGGTATCGACTGTAAGCTGTTCATATCAGCCGCCATTTCATGGTGTGTGTGTGTGTGTGTGTGAGTACTTCAAGTTTTAACTTTTTCTTTTTTAGTTCACGCAACAGCTTCGTATTTCTATCAGATGACCATCACCGGCTGCCGGTCACACTGCGGTCCTGTTGGCACGTAACCAGTGAGTGTCCTTAACTGTTTATTCAGTGACATTTTTACGTACACCATTTGCGCTATGGACCACTTTAGTATAGTTCATTACTCCTGTGACGACTCCATTACTGTGACCCGCTACTGTTACGATTCCACTATTGTGATGACCACGCTGCCGTTACGAGTCCACTCCTGTGACGACTCCCGCCACTCTTAACTTTCTGGTATGGTCAGATATCTGCCCCCCTGCCGTCACCAACCCCCAGCAGAACCCCATTCCCTCCTCCTCCCTTCGCTTCCTCGAGACCTTCCCTGCGGGCCCCCTCATTCCACAGGCGTCGTACTACAACAGGTATAACCTTCTCTGACTCTCCATCTACGACTCCTCTACTGCCCCCTTCCTCCCTCGCCTCCCTATACCCACAGCACCCTACCTCCTCACACAACTTCAACCCCAGACTCTTCCTCTCCATACAACAGCGCCACCATCACCACCGCCGGCCGCCATCACCGTCACTTTGCATCACACATAACTCTCCAGCAATCGCAAAATATCTCCTTCACGTATGCAAATGTCGGTGTATACACGAGGCGTCCATCAGGGCCGCCGCCAGTACCTGTGTCCCCGTGGACGCCGTCAGGGGATGCGAGAGAGACCTGAGGACCTGAGCCGCCAAGTGAGGTGGCTGAGTAGAAAGCGGGGGAGGCGGCGGAGGAGGACAGAAAGAAATGGGAGAGTGTTTGGAAGGGACGCAGGAGGAGGAGTTGGGGAAGGGTAATGAAAGAGATGGAGATGGGATGGGGTAAAATCGGAGTCATGTCTCCGTGGAAAACATGCGATGCATCTTATACGAGTCTGATTCTGTACTAAAGATAACTTATTTGTGATACAGGTGTGCAGAAGAAAAAAAAAAATTCATAAGTATTAATGGTTTATAGACAAACAATTTCTCAATAAATTCCTCTAATCTATTTGGGCTAGAACGGAAAACCAATACATTTACAATAACTCACAAAAAAGAATTACAATAACAAGCAGTAAGATTATCCTGCTTATCGACATAGGGACTAACAACACTAGTGTATACAAAAGCCAGGAATAAAAACAGTCTGGCATATGATCAGCATCGAATGAACGGAAGGAAAATGAAACTAATTAATTTTAGTGTGATATAAACTGAGAACATGCAACATTATATGCCTTATAACTGATTTATTCTTTAGGTATTACCTGGTGCACTTGAACCATCCGTGACTGCAACACTAGTCAACCCAGGAGTCCACCAACGACAAAAGACTGTATGAGATACAGACGTAGGTCTAATCCTTGCTGTCTGGTCATGGAGACAGTTCAGAGGCAAGGTTTTCCCACTCTCTCCACACTAAGCTCTGTGTTGCTGATCTCCTCTGCTAACATAAACAGCCTTCAAAGAACCCAATGGTCTGATACTATTTGCATTCCACTATATTTTCCTTGCATAAGGTTCTCAACATGCGACTCTCGAAGAATTCGGAGTATGGGGCTTGCTCCTCAGTATAGACGGTTTACAGATAAGGTTAGTAATATTCTGGACTGGTAATCTTTACAACTCCGTTCCCAGTGCATTTACCGGACTAAAAGTTAAGTTCAAGTTAGATCTTAACCAAGGAATTCAGGTGATGGTGACATAAAAAGAATTTGTGTTGGCGCCATCTGAGGCTTGATGCTGGCTGGCTACATATGAAAGCTTGAGCTGGAGATTTTTTTTTAGGCTATTAGATGCGATATTTGGGGCTAATGCTAACGTTACCTGTGGGTAGTGCTACAGATATTTCAGACTAGTACTGTGATATCTAAAGGTAGTGTTGACGATATTTCTAGCTAGCGCGTGTGGCAGGGGTATTGATGGCAACATCTGCGCTAGGTGCTAACAACATCTGAGGATAAAGCTGACAAATCTAGATGGTGCTTGAAGTGGCGTTGGATGCCATCCTTGGGGACATCTAACGACAAAGGTGACGATATTTGAGACTAGTACTGACATTCTCATGTTATTGTTGACCGATATGTAAGGTGATGTTTGTGGCCAGTGCTGGCGACATTTGAAGCTAGTGCTGTCGATATCTGAGGCTATTCTTACCGATATTTGAGGTTAACGTTGGCAGTATTTGGGAGTACTGCTGTTGATATTCGAGGCTAGCGCTGGCCATACACGTAGCCGATGCTTTAGGCATTAAAATCTCGTCCTGAGTTTATTCGGGGCTAACGTTGGCGATATCAGAAACAAGCGTTGACGACATTGAGAACCTGTGCAGGTGATATGAGAGAGCAGTGCCGGCCATAATGACAGTGCGACCCATAAACCCCAACACCGGACCGCAGGATTCCCTGCTCTGCCCGGCACCATTATGCAAAACGAGATCGCCATAAATCCTGGGCATCACAATCATTATCCAGGGCGAGAATGGCCACAGCTTTAAGCTGTCCGTCAGGGTAATGGGTAATTACCACGTTGAGGGGTGGGCGGGGAGGAGGCGGAGAAGGCTTCTCACGTGTCCTGTGGAAATAATGGACTCGACCTCCTAAGTACGGCGGTACGATCCTCGAGTACGATGGCCATCATACTCAAGGGCCGTAGAGTCGTGCTCTCAGTCATGCCTTCGTCCTAATGTGGTTAACCTGCGTGCCCCGTTCGGTAAAGTGAAGCTTTCACTTTTACCAACGAGTGCCGCAGACCCTAACCATCATACCCAGCTGAGTGTTGGATAATTTCCACTAGTATTTGTATGTATGTACGGGAGGGTTTGGCCACCTACTCCCTGGATAGCGTGGCTCCTGAACACACGACACAAATACTGTACATAATGAGAACATCCAGAATACGGGAAATAGTTCATCCGCAAGAAATAAATATTCACAATCACTCTGAAAGCGATCCTTTTCAGCATGTGCTCAAAAGACAATCAAGAACACTATACTGATGTGTACTGGAACACTGACAATTTTCCATTGTTGTTGCTCAGTATAATCAATTTTCGACAGACAACTACCTTGCGAGTGTTTCATGTATACCCAGGTGTGCTACAGAGGAGCTAATGACCCAACCAGTAATGTGTGTTTGCGCGTCTATACACGCAATACATGGGGCCCTTAGTCCACCTCTGTTACCTAAATGAAGCAAAGTATTTTTCCAATGAGGCAAATTACTTTTTCTGTAACAGGTTTGTTATCAATCAGAGAAGTTGAAAGTAGCACCATATAGATACGTTTAAGAATTAACTTGATACAAACTTAGTTTCAAATCCAATACTGACAGTATATGCGTTTCCTTGACTACAACCGAAGCCTACTGGTATTTCTTTATAAATCATTTATACGCCTTTCTCGTCTTATTACACTCATCTCTTAAGTTTCTGATCTCTTCCACCATCACAAACAGCCTCGAAGGAACTTAATCGTCTGTCTCTCTTTGAGTTCTTTTGTATTCCTTTGTATAGCATTCTGTATATAGGTTACACACCCAACCAGTAAAGTGTGTTTCTGTCTACTAAATACACAGAGCTCTGAACCGATCTCTGTTGCTTGCCTAATATTCACCTGCATATGTATAATTCTACACACTAGAGTTTGTTGAGTATTTGTACTGTCTTACCCATAACATAGCAAGTGTGGTGGTATTCACATTGATGAAATCTAACTAAACTAACGATACTGTTGCCCTTTAAGGTTTTGCAGGCCGCGAGGCCCCGGCTGTGAAGCCCTTCGCGTACTGGCCTACAGACGCTGAGGTTTCCAAGATCCACAAAGAGGCTTCCTAACCTAGAAGCATCTTGATAGTCGGGAGCCACAGCTTCCAGGTCACATGATCTATGACCTTCATAACGACAGAGCTTGTGGTCTCCTGGCTTCAGAAGGACTCTGTCGCCTGAAGAAAGACCTCAACGCTAAAAAAAGGTTGCGACACCTGAAGCCTTTGAAGACTGGTCTCCAATACGCAAGGAGGTCAAGAACCACGAGCTTATACAAGACTATTTACCTTTAAGGTGTTATCTCCTTCACATATACCTCAGCTACAACTAACGTTATATACGACCGATATGTTACATAGATATATCACAAAGGTGTTCTGTATTTTACACAGGTCAAAAAATGCCATCTATTTTTATATTCAAGGTGTTCCATGAACGTAAAATACATAATAATGACAAAAACTACTTGAATAATACAGTGGCCTCATAGTGACTTACTGTGCTGTTTACACAACGAGAAATGATGAATCGTAAATGCCTAGACCAGGATGGAGAGAGATGCACAGGGCAGCTGGAACACACACGGCGCCCTACTTATAAAGCAAGTCTTGTACTTTATGAGGGATGAGATGACGCAGGGCATCTGTATACTCTACGTCTTAAATGATTCAAGTTGTAAGAGGAAGGAAAAACGTTAACTGCTCCAACGCCGAGATGTGCGGGAATGAACCATACGAATACTGAGCGTTCTGAATCCTTACATGTAATGACTCTGTAAACAAAATGATACCATTCAATACCAGGTATGTGAAACACTAAACATGATTGAAAAGCTTTTGTAGCCTCCCGGGGTAATTACCAACGCCAGCGGGCAGGTACTCAGAGAAAACGGCTGAGGCCTGACATCGCTGGGATGACTGTTATAAATTACCATGCTGTTCCTCAGTCCATTTATGTGCCGTTTTTACGAGCCGCTGATGGCGCCGTGTTAACACCTGACTTGTTCATCATCTCGCGACGGTTAACATGACTCCGTATGTATTGAAACGCCACTATCGATGGTCAGTGATAATCTTGCCTATAATGTGAGGTACGTACCATTAACAAGTGACAAATGGTGCCAAAGATATTCAAGTCACAATAACGCCTTTAACAACATTCCCAAGTGGCGCCACATTAGGCCAGCGATGCCTACCATGGTGCCATATGGCATTTCCTCTGCCGCAAAAAATTAATCCTGTCAAATCCGGACACAGCTCAACCTGACAGTTGTTGCCCGCTTGGTTGTCGGTATGACCGTCTCGTTCCTGGCTGTCAACACTTGATCATCTGCACCATTACATAAAACCAGGATATCGTTGCGCCATCTCGTAGTTCCGTGAAGCTGATGTAAAATGATTAAAACACTCACATCTAAGTAGATAGAATACCATTAACAAAAAAAAATGAGTTAAAAAAAATATCGTGTAATTGTATGTTACTAATAAACTAGTTACCGTAATTCAAATGAGCGAAACAGGGAAGAGCAAAGACACTCCCATGAGGAAGATAATTATGAGAGAGAGAGAGAGAGAGAGAGAGAGAGAGAGAGAGAGAGAGAGAGAGAAAGAGAGAGACCCCTGCGTCTTCACACTACAGAGTGGCCCAGGTAGGAGTGGGAGCACATCACACAGCGGCAGAATAAGAACGGACAACACCACAGGAGTTCGGGTGGTGGGCGTCGCTGGTGACTGCTGCAATCTTGCTGACCCCACCGCGGCATATCGCACACTACCACGCAAGAGAGGGTCCACACATCGCACCACAAGAAGTCTCATTCTATCTACATAGCAGTGCCAGAGTGTTTATGTGGGTTCCGTTCGGGTCAAATTTACTTTCACGTTAAGGCCTTGTATTCAGACATCATGTTCCTTGTATAAATGGGAAAATGGGAGGAGACAAGCCTCCTGATCAAGACCCGAGATATATGGGAGGTTCGCGTAGCAGAGTGGTAGACAAGTCGAAGTGTTCCTTATTTCCGTGAACGGAGTTATCTCGACAGGAGAACACTTCAAGCCACAGTACCATACACGTATCTTATAATGAATGTCAGAAAAGGAAGACTAGAACGTATAATGACACAAAACATGACAAACTGTGATTAACGTTTCTTTGACGAGATGAGGAAAGATTTCACTGGGAGAGAAAGATGTTTAGAGGCACTAAGATGAACAAATGGCTCTATATTTCCGTTATACACAGGCAATCATGCCTGTTCACCAAGCAAGTAAACTCCCGTAACTCAAAACATATGGTTGATGGCCCTTCAGGCAGTACCGCACAGAGGAGAGCGTCCGCACTCTAGGGATGGCTGCCATGGAGCTGCGGGGCAGCAGTAAATTTCTTCGTGTTATCAACTGGCAACGATCCGTCGCAAGAGCACCTCTGTTCTGCTCCCCCGGATCCATGTTCCCGTAGCCATCTTCATGTTCCATCCTTAGGTACTCCCGTACATCTGCGCACCGCTGAGTGCATCTCCAGACGTTCCCTTGATGGAACTGCTTAAACTTGATTAGTCGATGCCCGTTGGCCTCATCAGGTGTGAATGATGGTAGAGCTTTCTGAGCGATATGGGCTGTTGGCCGCCAGACTGGTAGTTAAGGCGATAAGCCACGCCAGCAACACTAGCCAGTTATCATCCAGCTCGGCCCTAATCTGCAAAACAACCATCACCTCTTCCTAATAGGACTACGCAACATGAAACGCCAAGGGCAGAAAGACGTCTGACTGAGAAACACACAAAAGGCAGTTGCCGAGTCAGTTCACTCCTATAACCGTCAAGAGGCACCAGGAGAAAGTGAAGGAAGGTTAGGTTACTGAGATGACACAAGACCATACTGACCACAGTCTGAGTGGAAAATGTCTGGCGATCATCTGGGCTGTGCACGCGCGGCTTTGTTTGTCGATGTGTCTGTGCAAGAATAAGCCTGGTCTACGTCACCGTACAGACACCCTCCAGTTAAAGTTCTGTGAAACATACCCGGATTTCTTCTCCACTGTCACCTGTAATATACACTGCGCGTCCGATTTTTTTTTTTTTTTTTTACGCATTTAAAGTTCCCTCGTAACCGAAGATGTTTTGAGTAAACTAAGATTCATGCGTTGTTTACCTAGTTGAATGAATGATTGATGATGAAAGGAAAACCCTTCTAAGAACGGTAGAAGGGAGGAATAGCGGAAAAAAGTCAGGAAAATGTGAGTTTTAGCAGAAGAGAAAGAGCCAGGCTTGCCCCATCTTGCATAAAATGGGTGTGTGGTTGGCTGACAAGTGAGAGAGGTTTTTGGTTTAGGTTAATGGGTTTCGGTGGGAGATGTGTTGGTGTATTTTTCTGTGACAAGGGATTTGATGGGTTCGGGGAGGATGAGCTGTTTTCTAAGTGAGGTTGTCAATTAATTGTGAAGGTGTGAGGAGGATCTCCTTAATGAAAAGCTACATCTTCATGTATACCGCATCTTATCTTCCCCCATGGTCAGTTCACCTCATTTGTAGCCGAAGCTATTGTTAGCATAAACACACCTTCCCCTAATATAAGTATGTCCAGTCCTCATAAGTAAAGGCTCTAGTTACCAAGAATATCAGGGATCTTAGTGCTACAACTAGGGGCCACCATTCCCTACACCAATACCTGGAGGCCAACATCCTTGCACCACTCCCCTAACACGAGAGTAATTACTCTCACGGTCGACCACGCCCGCTACTGCCGTGTGCACTGCCCATCAGTCCCGCCACCAGCTGGTTACTAACGACTGACATTCTTTGTGCCGCCGGTCCGCCCTGTTTGCGAAGCGGCCGCCCTGTTTGTTGTCTAAAGCCTTGTTAATGCAATGGTATTATTTACACTGCAGAGCTGCTTTGTCTGCCGTCTGCTACCTGTCAAGACTACCCACCTCTTCTGGCCATTGCCAGAGGCATGAAACAAAGATGACTGAAGTATCTTAATGACTTGCCGATTGATTTTACCAGTTCCAGGTTCAAAAGTCACGTTTCTCAGAGCCCTCAGCTGCAAAGCGAACAACAGCGTTTTCAAGGCAAGAAAAACAACACGAGCACTCGTAGACATTATGACTCCGGTCCCAAAACAACATGCTAACACAAGATCCTCAAACTCCTAAAATGAGTATTTTCTCTTTGGTTAATAGGTCTATTGAATATCTTAGGCTACCGTCTCAAACAAAAGGTAAAAATATTAATATTTCCTACAAGCTGTCTATGTATGCAAGAGATTTCCCTACACCTCTTCAATCCGTCAACCTGGTACCTAGTTGGAGACGACTCCGGTGCTAATGGAACAAGGTCTCTAGAACCACATACACATGTTTAAGTGCACTGTATAAACACCTCAGCCACTTACAACCAGCCTGACGGTGTATCAAAATAACGTCGTAAACATGAACTTTAGGGAAAAAGATTTGGAAGTATGATCAGTGTTATTTACTAAACCTTTACTAATATTAAGGTCAAAAGTTCTTAAGGAACCTATTTCAAACATGAAGGCGAGTTCAGATAAGCACAAGTAGAAACAGTTTCCATCACAGTGAAATGTGTAAAGTAAAACATGTATATGGAGAGAGTAATAAGATCAGCAGATTACATGACGTAATTGCAAGATTAATGCTAGGTTATAAGTACTACTGGCGCTTTGGCCTATCTGGAGATGTTCATCGCGTAAATTGTAAACTTTGTGGCCAAAGATTTGGACACAAACTAGAACACTATGTCTTAGAATGTGAAAAAATTGAGCCGTTTAGGGATACACCTAAACAAACCCTGCAAGAAATGTCACAACACCTTATTGTTAATAACAATATACCTGAAATTTTAAGTTTGTATCCACTTTTTGTATCTCGTAGGTAGACCTTACCATATGAAACTATGTAACTATGTAATACATGTAATATCAACCCACTGGGGTCTGACTAAGACCCTTTGTGACCCCTGTAATGCTTTTGCGCTATCGCTCACAGGATGAGTATGGGATGCACAATGAATTTGCCAGGGTTTTCCCGGCACAAATCAAATCAAATCGTGAGGAGAGGCTGGGTCTCAGGTGGACCCACGAGTGATGTAGTGTTGGGGTGAAGCTGATAAACTGTGGCTGCCTGGGGCTACAGGCAGGAGTGTCTGGGAATGTATGAGGCTAGAGTGTGTGGTTTTAAAGGCAGGAGTGCGTGAAGGTAGAAGCAGGTGTGTGTGTGGCTAGAGGCAGAAGTGTGTTGGGCTAGAGTGCGTGAGGGTTAGGATGGGGTGCGTGGAAGGTGTGTGTGTGTGTGTGGTGTGTGTGTGTGTGTGTGTGTGTGTGTGTGTGGACTGCTTCCTACACTCCAGACAGCGTGAGAGGCGCCCCTGGCCAGGCCTGGGGCCGTGTCCAGGGTTACCACACTTCGCCGGGGGCCACGGCCGGCAGGGGGGAGGAGGAGGACCACAGGGTACAGCAGACCTCCTCCTGGCAGTCTGCTTCTGTACCGCTGTCCGCCCGTACCGCGGCCTCCAGCGGTACCCCCAGGAACCATGTCACTCGGACAGAAGCTGCTCACGATATCGGACGCGTCCACCCACGCGTCAATGGAGTGAGGGACGACCCGTCTGTGGCCCGACCTGCGTCGCATCTCGAACGTTTCCCCCTGCGTCGTTCTCATGCCGGACACACAGGTACGTCGTACGACGGCTACGAACCCGAATGGTCGCGGACGAGTTCTGTGTGCGCGTCGGAATACGGTCGAGGGTCGGGGAAGACGAGAGGAGGAGGATTTGTCGTATGGTGTGCGAGGCCGCAAGGTGGGTGTGTGGTTCCTCTTGTGTTTTGTGACCTGCAGGGCCGTGTGTCTTTGTGTGTGTGTGTGAGTGTAGCCTCGTTCCTGACTGCGGCCGGTGCCTCCCTCAGGAGGGCACACCAACGCTGGCCATCTGGTGATGCAGGAGGTCACGACACTCGGCCCCATAGCGCAGCGTGTGCCTCTCCTTCAGAAGTATCGCCTGGCAGGGAGGTGGGCCGCCTCCGCCGATGACGACGACGTGCGGGGAGCCACGAGCACCCGCCCTCACGCGGCGGCTCTGCAGAACGCCGGAGACGATTAGATAAGCCCCGCTGCCGTGACACAGGCAGGTTATCGGGGAGATAAGAGCCGGCGGCTCCGCACCCCAGCACGTCTCGCCACCACCCCGAGGTTGCTGCTGCTGGTCCTCGCCCCTCCAGTGTGGGCAGGTTGTGGGGCGGGTTGTGGACGTGTGGGGGTTGTGAGGACGTGGAGAGGAGCGGGGCACACGTCGTGGTGAAACGTAAACACACACTCACAAGCGAGGGTAAGTTTCAGTTCCAAGCCTCCGTCCGTCAGGCAGTCCTACGTCATCGCACTTCATTCAGAATGAAGTTCCATCGTTTCTTTCCCTTGTGTTTGTTCCCTGATCAAGATTTTGAGACAGTTATCGAGGCGACTAAAGAGAGTGGGAATGGGGCACTGGAAATTCCCCCCTCTTGTATTACTACTCTCAAAAAAATTTAGGAAGAGAAGAAGTAGAAGGATCCACGAGAAGTGTTTTTATTCCCCGAGTTGCTCAGCGGTCTGTTCGTGACGCCAGGTAGCATGCATGACCCGCCCCGGGCCCAAGCGTCGGGGCTAGAGAGGAGCCCCAGCGGCCGGGAACAGGAGTTGTGTGGAGATAAGAAAGTCCAGGTCACCGTGACCCGGCCGATAAGGCTGTTTGTCCCTCGTCCAGCCTGTGACTCATCACCCATCTTGACCAGTGTCTGCCGGAAGACATTACCATGACCCAAATAACAGCGTGTGTGTGTGAGTGTAGATAGATAGATAGATACAGAGAGAGAGAGAGAGAGACGGCACACAGCTGAAGGTGATTTGAACGGTACATGGGTGGGGAACATGTTGGGTGGCCACTGGCCCGCCCACGGGCCGCCCACTACTGCGGCACCCACAGGGTAACCTGATACTGCCCACACACACTCGTAACTGCCATCCTATTGTTTACCTTTTCAGCTGATGTCGTGCTGCCCACCTGCTGGTGACGTCATCATGAGTGGTGATGCTGGTGCCCACCTGCAGGTGACGTCATCATTAGGTGTGGTTCCCCCAATGGTGACGTCATTATAAGTAGTGGTGATGCTGGTGCACCCCACTGGTGACGTCATCATTAGGTATGGTGGTGCCCCCAATGATGACGTCATTATAAGTAGTAGTGATGCTGGTGCTCCCCCACTGGTGACCCTCATCATTAGGTATGGTGGTGCCCCCAATGGTGACGTCATTATAAGTAGTGGTGATGCTGATGCCCCCAATGGTGACGTCATTATAAGTAGTGATGATGCTGGTACCCTCCACTGGTGACGTCATAATTAGGTATGGTGGTGCCCCCAATGGTGACGTCATTATAAGTGATAGTGGTGCCCCTCACTGGTAACCTCATTGTTGTGATGGTGCCCTCACTGGTGACGTCATTGTTTTGATCTTGCCCCCATTGGTGACGTCATTGTTGTGATCTTGCCCCCACTGATGACGTCATTGTTGTGATCTTGCCCTCACTTGTGACGTCATTGTTGTGATCTTGCCCCCACTGGTGACCTCATTGTTGTGATCTTGCCCTCACTGGTGACCTCATTCTTGTGATGTTGCCCCGCTGGTGACGTCATTCTTGTTATGTTACTCTCACTGGTGACGTCATTGTTCTGATGATGCCCCCACTGGTGACGTCATTGTTGTGATGTTGTCCCCGCTGGTGACGTCATTAATGTGCTCTTGCCCTCACTGGTGACGTATTTCTTGTGATGTTGCCCCCACTGGTGACGTCATTGTTGTGATGTTGCCCCCACTGGTGACGCCATTGTTGTGACATTGCCCCCACTGTTGACGTTAGCACTAGTGATGCTGGTACCCCCCACTGGTGACGCCATAATTAGTAGTGGTGATGGCGGTGCCCCTTACTAGTGACGTCACCAGTAGGGGTGGTGGAGGCCAACAGTGTAGTCGTCTTGGTACAGGAGACTGTGGGTGAGGGTCGAACACACTGAATGTGGTCGTCTTGGTAAAGGGGATGGTGGGTGAGGGTCGTGCCCACTGAAGGTGGTCGTCAGGGGAAGGTGGGTGAGGGTCGTGCCCACTGAAGATGGTCGTCAGGGGAAGGTGGGTGAGGGTCGTGCCCACTGAAGATAGTCGTCACAGGGATGTGGATTGGGGGCCATCCACAACGTGTGGCTTCAGAAGGCTTGCCTCCCCGCCCTCCTCAACTGTCAAGACCTCGTCATTGTCAAATGCCTCTCACTTGTCAGGTCCCCGGCACCTGTCAAGTACCCCTCACTTGCCCTACGGTGGTGGTGGATCTGTCATTAAGGATGGTGTGGACTACGGGTGGATGATGTGGATGCCACAGGTGGATGGTGTGGATGCGTCTAGTGTGTGTGTGTGTGTGTGTGTGTGTGAAGGCGACGAGAGAGAGAGAGTGTGTGTGTGCAAGGCTGGGTTGCTCTGTGTGTGTGTAGCGGGACCGTGCGGTGCCCTTGGGCCTCAGTGTGATGTGTGCAGTAAGTCCGGTGCGAGAGGGGTGTGGGTGTGACAGGCGTCAGGTGACAGTGAGAGAGCAGACCCGTGGGCTAGGTCTCCCTCCGTCCTATCCGTCACCTCCCTTTTATCTAGAGTGGTCCTACAGATTAAGCCTCCCTTTGTGGGGCGTATCTCTCTCGCCCTCGTACGCAACGCCGTCTTGGGGAGAGGAGCGCGCATGTGTCCTGTGTTCGGGGTGATCTCCTGGCGTTGACGTGTGTGGCGGTGGGCGGAGGCGCCCCGCGTTGTTGGGTCGTGTGAGGGAGGTGATGAAGGTAATCTGGCCCTCCACTCTGGCTGGACGCTCTGCCGCCTCCCACGACCACTGCCGTCGCTACCGACTCCAAGGTTAGTTAACTCGAGCTGTAAACATACCAGCAGCAAGGTCCTGGAGGCAAGCACCCGCTCCCAGAGGTATGTAGCACTGCTCTAAGGCTGGTGTGTAGGCTGCCCTGGTGTTGTGTAGGTCAGGGTGTCGCCCTGCTGTTATGTAGGTCAGAGTGTCTCCCTGGTGTTGTGTAAGTCAGAGTGTCGCCCTGGTGTTGTGTAGGTCAGAGTGTCACCCTAGTCACAGCTTCCACAATAAACTCAGACTTGGACAGGATATCTCAGTGGGGTACACAAAATCTAGTTAAGTTTAATGC
>JAYMFT010046784.1:0-15398 GCA_038088735.1 Panulirus argus | reverse complement strand
CCATGGCCATAGGTTGTACAGACATTGTCGGTACGAGTTTATAAATGTTAGAGCGGATAGGAACTGGCAAGAGTACTGTCATGGTTATTAGAAAAACCATGGCTAGTAGAAGCGTTATGGTCATTAGAAGAGGTATGGTCCGAGGAAATATCATGGTCAGTAGAAGTGTCAAGGTAAGTAGACGTGTCAGATTATGTAAAAGTGCCGTGGTCAGTAAAAATGTCATGATCAGTAGAGGTGTCATGGACAGTTGAAGTGTCATGGTAAGTTAAATTGCCATATTATTAAAAATTCATCTTCAGTAGATGTGTCATGGTCAGGAAAAGTGCCATGGTCAGCAGATTACCATGGTAAGTGCAACTGTCATGGTCAACAGAGGCGTCATAGTCAGTAGAAGTGTCACGGTCAGTAGAAGCGTCATGTTCAGTAGAAGTTCCATGGTCTGTAGAAGTGCCATGGTCAGTAAAATATCATTGTTAGTATAAGTGCCATGGTCGGTATAAGTGCCTTGGTCATTAGAAGTGTTATGGTCAGTATAAATGTCATGGTTATTAGAATGGCCATATTTAGTAATAGCGTTATGTTCAGTAGAAGAGCCATGGTCAGAGGAAATGACATGATCAGTAGAAATGTCATGGTCTTTGGATGTCATAGACAGTAGAAGCGTCATGGTCTTTAGAAATATTGTAGTCAGTAAGAGTGTTCTGATCAGTAGAAATGCCATGGTTAGTGAAATATCATGGTCAGCAGATGTCTCATGTACAGTAGAAGATTCATGGTCAGTAGAAGTGTCGTGTTCAGTAGAAGTGCCGTGGTCAGGTTAAGTATCATGGTCAGTGAAAATGTCATTGTTATTAGAAATGCCATGGTCGAAGTGCCATGGACATTAGAAGTCTCATGCTCTATAGAAGTGTCATGGTCGTCAGAACAGCCATGGCAAGTACAAGCGTTTTGGTTAGCAGAATAGCCATGGTCAGATGAAATGTCATGGTCAGTAGAAGTGTCAAGGAATGTAGAATTTTCTTGGTAAGTAAAAGTGGCATTGTCAGTAGGTGTCATGGTCAGTAGAAGCCTCAAGGGTAGTAGAAGTGTCATGCTAAGTAAAATTGCCATAGACAGTAGAAGAGTCATGGTCAGCATGATTATCACTATTAGTAGAAAAGCCATGGTCGGTAGAAGAGCCACTGTCATTAGAAGTGTCATGGTCAGGAGAAATGTTACGGTTATTAGAAACGCAATGAGCAGTGGAAGCGTTATAGTCAGTAGAAGAGCCACGGTCTTAAGAAATGTCATAGAAAGTAGAAGTGTCACGGTAAATGGAAGTGTCAAAATATTCAAAAGTGTCGTGGTCAGTAGAAGCTTCATGGTTAGTAGAGTTCTCATGGGCATTAGAAGTGTCATGCTAAAATAGCCTTGATCAGTAAACGTTTCATGGTCAGTGAAAGTGTCATGGTCAGTAAAAGTGTCATGGTTAGTAGAATGCCATGGTTATTGGAAATGTCCTGGTCAAGAGAAGTGCTATGGTTAGTAGAAGTGTCGTGGTCAGTAAAATGTCATTGTCAGTATAAGTACCATTATAAGTACATTATCATTAGAAGTGCAATTGTCATTAGAGTTGACATGATCTCAGGAAATGTCATGTTCAGTAAAAGTGTCTTAGTAACAGGAAGTGTCACTGTACGTAAAAGTGCCATGGTCAGTGTCATGGCAAAAAATGTGCCGTGGTCAGTAGAAGTGTCATAGCTAAAAGAAGTGCCGTTGTCAGTAAAGGCTTCAAGTTCAGTAGAAGTGCCATGGTAAGTGGAAGTTTCAATCTTTTTAAAGCGCCGTGGTCATCAGAGGCAACATGGTTAGTATAGGTGTCATAGTGTGTAGAATTGTTTTGGTAAGTGAAAGTGTCATAGTCAGAAAAATGCCATTGTGCGTGCAAATTTCATGGTCTGCAAAAGTGTCATGGTCAGTAGAAGTGCCATATTCAGTAGAAGTGTAACTGTCAGCAGATATGCCATGGCCCGTAAAAAAACATTGTTGTTAGTGGATGTGCCATGGTCGGTAGAAACGCCATGGTCATTAGAAGTGTCATGGTCAGTAAATGTGTCTTCGACAGTAGACGTGTCATGGTAAGTAAAAGCGCCATGGTCAGAGGAAATGTTATATTCGGTAGAAGTGTCATAATCTTTAGAAGTATCATAGTCAGTATAAGTGTTATGGTCAGTAGGAGTGCCATGGTTAGTAAAAGTGTCATTGTCAGTAAAAACGTCATGGTCAGTAGAAGTGCCATGGCTAGTAGATGTGCCATGGTCATTAGAAGTGTCACTGTCATTAGAAATGACATGGTCAAGGGCAATGTCACGGTCAGTAGAAATGTTATGGTAACAGGAAGTGTCACTGTTATTGAAATTGCCATGGTCAGAAGAAATCTTATGGAAAGCAAAAGTTTCATGCTAAAATAAAGTGCCCTGGTCAGTAAAAGTTCTGTGGTCAGTAGAAGTGTCATGGTTAGTAGACATGCCGTGGTCAGTAAAGGATTCAAGCTCAGTAGAAATGCCATGGTAAGTAGAAGTGTCATTGTCATTAGAAGTTCTATGGTCATTAGAGGCAACATGGTCAGTAGAAGTGTCAAGGCGTGCAGAATTTTCTTGGTAAGTTAAAGTGTCATGGTCAGAAAAAATGCCTTTGTGCGTGCAAATTTCATGGTCAGCAGAAGTGTCATGGTCAATCAAAGTGTCTTATTCAGTAGAAGTGTCATGGTCAGCAGAAATACCATGGTTAGTAAGAATATCATTATTAGTAGAAGTGCCATGGTCAGTAGAAATGCCATAATCATTAGAAGTGTCATGGTCAGTAGAAGTGTCTTGGACAGTAGACGTGTCATGGTAACTAAAAACACCATGGTCAGATGAAATGTCATGGTCATTAGAAGTGTCATAGTAAGTATAATTGTCATGGTAAGTAACTGTGCCATGGTCGGTCGAAGTGTCATTGTCATTAGAAGTCTCATCAGCAGTAGAAGTGTCATCCTTATTACAAGTGCCATAGCCAGTAAAAGTGTCAGGGTCTGTAAATGTTTCATGGCAAGTAGAAGTGTCATGGTCAGTAGAAGTGTCATGGTCAGTAAAATTGTCATGGTCCATAGAATTCCCATGGTCATTACAAAATGACATGGTCAGTAAAAGAGTCATGGTCAGTGAAAATGTCATCTTTAGTAGGTGTCGATTGAAATGTCATGTTAAGTAACAGTGCCCTGGTCAGTAAAAGCGCCATGGTCAGTAGAAATGCCGTGGTCAGTAAAGGCTTCAACCTTAGTAGAAATGCCATGGCAGGTAGAAGTTTCATTGTCATTATAACCGCTGTGGTCATTAAAGGCGTCATGGTCAGTATAAGTGTCATAATCTGTAGAATTATTTTGGTAGGTAAAAGTTTCATAATCAGTAAATGTTCAATTCTACATGCAAATTTCATGGTCAGTAGAGGTGTCATGTTAAGAAGAATTATCATGGTAAGTAAATATGCCATGGTCAGTAGAAGTGTTATTGTCATTAGAAGTTTCATAGGCAGAAGGGGTGTTATGCTAAGTACAAGTGTCATAGTAAAAGCATCATGGTCAGTAGAAGTGTCATGGCAAGTAAAAGATCCCTGAGCAGTAGAAATTTATGAGAAGTAATTGTGTCATGATCAGTAGAAGCAAGATGGTCCGTAGAAGTTTCATGGTCAATAAAAAAATCATTGTCAGAAGTGCCATGGTCATTAGTAGTGCCATGGTCAGTAAAAGAGTCATGGTCAGTAGAAATATCATTTTTAGTAAAAGTGTCGTTAAATATATCTTGCTATGTAACTATGCCCTGCTCATTGAAAGTGCCAAAGTCAGCAGAAGTGTCGTGGTCAGTAAAGGCTTCATGCTTAGTAGAAGTGCCATGTTAAGCAGAAGTGTTATTGTCAGTAGAAATGCTGTGGTCATTAAAGGTAACATGGTCAGTAGAAGCATCATGGTCACTAGAAGTGTCACGGTAAATAGAAGTGTCATTTTCAGTAGAAGTGCCGTGGCTGGTATAAATGCCTTGGTCATTAGAAGAGTCATGGTCTGTAGAAGTGTCTTGGTCAGTAGAAGGACCATGGCAGGTAGAAATATCATGGTCAGTAAAAATGCCATTTTCAGAAGAAGTGCCGTGGTCATTAGAAGTGCCATGACCAGTAAAAGAGATGTGGTCAGTAAAAACATCATTTTTAGCAGAAGTGTCGGTAGAAGTGTCATACTAAGTAACAGTGCCATGGTTAGTAAAAAAACCTTGGTCAATAGAAGTGTCATGGTAATTAGAATTGTCATGGTCAGAAGTATTGTCATGATTAGTAGAAATGCCATATCTAGTGGAAATATCATGGTCATTAGACGTGTCAAGGTCAGTAGAAATGCCATGGTCAATGAAAGGGTCCTGGTCTTTAGAAGTGTCATAGTCAGTAGAAGCTTCAGGGTTTTTAAAAGTGTCATAGTCAGTAAAATTGTCATGGTAAGTAGAACTGCTTTGGTCAGATGAATTGCTGAGGTCAGTAAAAATGTCATTGTCAGTAGAAGTGCCAAGGTCATTACAAGTGCCATGGACAGTAGAAGTGTCATGGTCAGTAAAAATGTCATTGTTAGTAGAAGTGCCATGATCATTAGAAGTGTCATGGTCAGAAGTGTTATGGTCATTAGAAATGTAATGGACAGTGAAAGCGTTACGGTCAGTAGAAGAGCCATGGTCAGAGAAAATGACTTGGTCAGTAGAACTGTCATGGTCGTTAGAAGTGTCATAGTCAGTAGAAAGGTCTTGGTCATTAGAAGCGTTTGAGTCAGTAGAAATGTCATTGCTAGTAGAAGTGCCATGGAAGGTAGAAGTGACATGGTCATTAGAAGTGTCATGGTCAGAAGTGTTATGGTCATTAGAAATGTATTGGTTAGTGGAAGCGTCATGATCAGTAGAAGACCCATGGTCATAGGAAATGTCATGGTCAGTAAAACTGTCATGGCCTTTAGAAGTGTCATAGTCAGTAGAAATTTCATGGTCTTTAGAAGTGTCATAGTCAGTAAAGTGTCATGGTTAGTAGAAGTGCCATGGTCATTAGAAGTGCCATGGTAAGCAGAAGAGTCATGGTCAATAGAAATGTTATTGTTAGTATAAGTGACATGGTCGGTAGAAGTGCCATGGTCATTATGAGTGTCAGGGTCATTAGAAGTGTTAAGTCCATCAGAAAAACCATGACCAGTAGAAGCGTTACGGTCAGTAAAAGATCCTTTGTCTGAGGAAAAATCATGGTCAGTAGAAGAATCATCGTAAGTATATGTGTCTTGGTAAGTATAAGTATCTTGGTCAGTAAAAGTGTCATGGTCAGTAGATGTCTCATGGGAAGTATAAGTGTCATGATAAGTATACTTACCATGATCAGTAACAGTGTCATGATCAGTAGAATTATCATGTTAAGTAAAAGTTCCATGGTCAGTAGAAATGCCATGGTCAGTATAACTGTCATTATATGTAGACGTGTCATAGTCAGTAAAGTGTTATTGTCAGAAGAAATGCCATGGCTAGTAAAAATATCAAGGTCAGCAGAAGTGTCATGGTCAGTAGAAGTGTCGTGTTTAGTAGAAGTACCATGGTCAGGTTAAGTGTCATGGTCAGTAAAAAGGCCATTGTTAGTACATGTGCCATGGGCAGTAGAAGTGGAAGGGTCATTAGAAGTCTCAAGGGTATTAGAAGTGTCATGGTCACTAGAACAGTCATGGCAAGTATAGCCGTTATTGTCAGTAGAATAGCCATGGTACTATGAAATGTCATGGTCAGTAGAAATGTCAAGGAAAGTAGAATTTTCTTGGTAAGTAAATGTGGCATCGTCAGTAGGTGTCATGGGCAGTAGAAATCTCATGGGTAGTAGAAGTGCCATACAAAGAAAAAATGCCATAGACCGTAGAAGAGTGATGGTCAATATGAATATCATTGTTAGTAGAAATGCTATGACCGGTAGAAGAGCCATGGTCATTAGAAGTGTCATGGTCAGAAGTGTTATTTTTATTAGAATTTCAATGAGCAGTTTAAGCGTTATGATCAGCAGAGGAGCTATGGTCCGAGAAAATGTCATAGTTAGTAGAAGTGTCATGTTAAGTAAAAGTGTCAGATATGCAAAAGTGTCGTAGTCAGTAGAAGTGTCATAGTCAGTAGAGGTGTCATGGGAAGTAGAAGTGTCATGCTAAGTAGAATTGCAATATCATTAAAAGTTTTGTGGTCAGTAGAAGTGTCATGATCAGTAAAAGATTCATTGTTATTAGAATGCAATGGAAAGTGCAAATGTCTTGGGCAACAGAAGTGTCATGGTCAGTAGAAGCGTCATGTTCAGTAGAAGTGCCATGGTCAGTAGAAGTGTCATGTTCATTATAAATATCATTGTTAGAAGTGCCATGGTCATTAGAAGTGTCATGGTCATTATGAGAGTCATGGTTATTAGAAAAATCATGGCTAGTGGAAGCGTTATGGTCAGTAAAAAAGCCATGGTCAGATCATGGTCAGTAAAACTCTCATGGTCTTTATAAGTGTTATTGTCAGTACAATCATCCTGGTCTTTAGAAGTGTCATAGTCATTAAAAGAGTCGTGGTCAGTAAAAGTGCCGTGGTCAGAAGTGTAACGGGCAGTAAAAATATGCCAGTAGAAGTTTCATCGTAAGTAGAAGTGTCTTGGTCAGTAGAAATGCTATGTTCAGTAGATGTCTTACGGGTAGACTCTCATGCTAAGTATAAATGCCATGATCAATAAAAGTGTAATGGTCAGTAGAAGAGTCATGGTAAGTAAAAGCTCCATGATCAGAAAAATGCCAAGGTCAGTAGAAGAGTCATGGTCAGTATGAATATCATTGTTAGTAGAAATGCCAGGGTCGGTGGAAGAGCCATGGTCATTAAATGTTTCATTATTAGAAGTGTTATTGTCATTAGAAATGCAATGAGCAGTGGAAACTTTATGGTCAGTAGAAGAGCCATGGTCCAAGGAAATGTCATAGTCAGTAGAAGTGTCAAGGCAAGTAGAAGTGTCAGAATATGTAGAAGTGCAGTGGTTAGTAGAGGTGTCATTGTCAGTAGAGGTGTCATGGAAGTAGAAGTAGAAGTAGAAGTGTCATGTAAAGTAAAAAATCCATATCAGGAATAGGTTCATGGTCAGAAGTGTCATGGTCAGTATAAGTGTCATGGTCAGTAGAACTGCCATGGTCAGAAAAAAATATCATTGTTAGTAAAAGTGCCAAGGTCAGCTGAAATTTCGTTGTTAGTAGAATTGCCATGGTTGATATAAGTGCCATTGTCATCAAAAGCGCCATGGTCAGTATAAATGTCATGGCTATTTGAAAAGCCATGGCTAGTAGAAGCGTTATGATCAGTAGAAGAGAGATAGTCATTGGAAACGTCATAGTCAGTTGAACTGTCATGTTCTTTAGAATTGCCATAGCCAGTAGAAGCATCATGTCCTTTAGAAGTGCTATTGTCAGTCAAAGGGTCATGGCCAGTAGAAGTGTCATGGACATTATAAGTGTAATGGTCAGTAAAAATGTCATTGACGGTAGAAGTGCCATTGTCATTAAAAGTGCCATGGTAAGTAGAAGTGTCATGGTCACTAGAAATGATATTGTTAATTGAAGTGGCATGGTCGGTAGAAGTGTCCTGGTCACTAGAAGTGTCATAGTCATTAGAAGTGTTATGTCCATCAGAAATGCCATGGCCAGCAGAGGCGTTATGGTCAACACAAGATTCTTGGTCAGAGGAAATGTCATGGTCAGTAGAAGTGTCTTGGTAAGATTAAGTGCCATGGTCAGTAGATGTGTCATGGGCAGTAGAAGTGTCATGCTAAGTATAATTTCCGTGATCAGTAAGTGTCATGGTCAGTAGAACTGTCATGGTCTTTACAGGACTCATAGTCAGTAGAAGCTTCATGGTCTTTAGAAGTGTCATAGTCAATAAAAGTGTCATGGTTAGTAGAAGTGCCATGGTTAGTAGAAGTGCCTGGTAAGCAGAAGTGTCATGGTCAATAGAAACGTTATTGTTAGTAGAAGTGACATGGTAGGTAGAAGTGCCCTGGTCATTAGAAGGGTCAGGGTCATTAGAAGTGTCATGTCCATCAGAAATGCCATGGCCAGTAGAAGCGTTATGGTCAGGACAAGATCCTTGGTCTAAGGAAGAATCGTGGTCAGTAGAAGTGTCATCGTAAGTATAAGTGTCTTGGTAAGTATAAGTGCCATGGTCAGTAAAAGTGTCATGGTCATTAGTTGTGTCATGGTAAGCAAAAATTCCATGGTCAGAAAAGATGCCATGTTCAGTAGAAGAGTCATGGTCAGTATGAAATATCATTGTTAGCAAAAATGCCATGGCCAGTAAAAGTGTCTTAGTCAGTAAAGGTGTTATGGGAAGTAGAAGTATTATGTTAAGTGAAATTGCCATATCAGCAAAAGTTTCATGGTCAGTAGAAGTGTCATGATCAGTAAAAGTGTCATGGTCAGTAGAATGCCATGGTTAGTGCAAATGTCATTGTCAACAGAAATGTCATATTCTTTAGAAGTTTCATGGTAAGTAGAAGAGTTATGTTTAGTAGAAGTGCCATAGTCATTAGAAGCGCCATGGCTAGTAAAAATTTTTTATTAGTAGAAGTGCTATGGTTGACATAAGTGCCATGGTCATTAGAAGTGCCATGGTCAGTGTAAGTTTCATGGTTATTAGAAAAGCTATGGGTAGTAGGATCGTTATGGTCATTAGAAGAGCTAGGGTCCGAGGAAATGTCTTGGTCAGTAAAAGTGTCAGTGTAAGTAGAGGTGTCAGATTATGTAAGAGTGCCGTGGTCAGTAAAAGTGTCATGGTCTTTAAAAGTGTCATGGTCAGTAAAAGTGACATGGTCAGTAGAAGATCCATGGTCAGTGAAAACATCATTGTTAGTAGGAGAGCCATGATCGGTATAAGTGCCATGGTCATTAGAAGTGTCATGGTCATTATACATGTAATTGTTATTAGAAGACCATGGTTAGCAGAAGTGTTATGGTCAGTAGAAGAGCCATGGATTGAGGAAATGCCATGGTCAGTAGAACTGTCATGGTCATTAGAAGTGTCACTGTCCCTAGAAGCGTCATGGTCTTTAGAGGTGTCATAATCAGTAAAAGTGTCATGGTCAGTAGAAGTGCCATAGCTATAAGTACAATGGTCAGTGAATATGTCATTGTCAGTAGAGTTGCCATGGTCATTAGAAGTGCCATTGTAAGTAGATGTGTCATGATAAATAGAAATGCTATTGTTAGCAGAAATGACATCGTCGGTAGAAGTGCCCAGGTCATTAGAAGTGTCATGGTCATTAGAAGTGTCATGTCCATTGGAAATGCCATGGCCAGTAGAAGTGTTACGGTCACTACAAGATCCTTGATCAGAAAAAATGCAATGGTCAGTACAAGAGTCATGATCAGTATGAATATCATTGTTAGTGGATATGCCATGGTCGGTAGACAAGCCATTGTCATTAGAAGTTTCATGGTCAGAAGTGTTATGGTCATTAGAAATGCAATGATCAGTAGAAGCTTTATGGTCAATATTAGAGCCATGGTCCGAGGAAATGTCATAGTTAGTGGAAGTGTCACGTCAAGTAAAAGTGTCAGTTTATGTATAAGTGCCGTGGTCAGCAGAAGTGTCATGCTAAGTAAAATTGCTATATCAGTAAGAGTTTCATGGTCAGTAGAAGTGTCATGGTCAATAAAAGTGTCATGGTCAGCAGAATGCCATGGTTAGTGCAAATGTCATTGTCAACAAAAGTGTTATGTTCTCTAGACGTTTCATGGCCAGTAGAAGAGTTATGTTTAGCACAAGTGCTATGGTCAGTAGAAGCGCAATGGTCAGTAGAATTTCATTGTTATTAGAAGTGCCGTATTCGAAATATGTGCCTATGTCATAAGAAATGTTATGGTCATTATAAGAGTCATGGTTATTAGAAAATCCATGGGTAGTAGAAGTGTTAAGGTCAGTAGAAGAGCTATGGTCCGAGAAAATGACATGGTCAGTTGAAGTGTCAAAGTAAGTAGCAGCCTCAGATTATATTAAAGTCCCGTGGTCGGTAAAAGTGTCTTGGTCAGTAGAAGTGTCATGGTCAGTAAAAGTGTCATGGTCAGTAGAATGCCACGGTAAGTGTAAATGTCATGGTCAACACAAGTGTCATGGCCTGTAGACGTGTCATGTTCAGTAGAAGTGCCATGGTCAGTAAAGATATCATTGTTAGTAAAGTGACATTGTCGGTATAAGTGCCATGGTCATTAGAAGTGTCATGGTCATTATAAGTGACGAGGTTATTATAAAAGCAAAGTCTAGAAGAAGCGTTAAGGTCAGTAGAAGAGCCATGGTCAGAAGAAAAGTCATGGTCAGTAAAACTGTCATGGTCTTTAGAAGTGTCACTGTCTGTAGAAGCGTCATGGTCATTAGAGGTGTCACAGTCAGTAAAAGTGTCATGATAAGTATAAGTGTAATGGGAAATAAAAATATGATTGTCAATAGAGTTGCCATGGTAATAAGAAGTGCCATTGTAAATATATGTGTCATGGTCAATAGAAATGATATTGTTAGTAGAAGTGACATGGTCGGTAGAGGTGCCCTGGTCATTACAAGTGTCATGGTCATTAGAAGTGTCATGTCCATTAGATATGCCCTGGCCAGTAGAAGCGTTACGGTCAGTAAAAGACCCTTGGTCTGAGGAAATGTCATGGTCAGTAAAAGTGTAATGGTCAGTAGATGTCTCATGGGCAGTAGAGGTGCCATGCTACTTGTAACTGCCATGATCAGTAAAAGTTTCATGGTCGGTAAAAGTATCATGGTAAGTATAAATTCCATGGTCAGAAAAAAATGCCATGGTCAGTATGAATATCATTAATAGTAGAAATGCCATGGTCGGTGAAAGAGTGTTGGTCATTTGAAGTTTCATGGTCAAGAGAAGTGTCATGGTCATTAGAAATGCAATGAACAGTGGAAGCTTTATGGTCAGTAGAAATGTCATGGTCAGGTGTCATGGAAAGTAGAAGTGTTATGCTAGGTAAAACCACCATATCAGTAAAAGTTTCATGGCCAGTAGAAGTGTCATGGTCAATAAAAGTGTCATGATCATTAGAAATCCACGGTTAGTGCAAATGTCTTTGTCAACAGAAGTGTCATGCTCAGTAGAAGAGTCATGTTCAGTAGAAATGCCATGATCAATAAAAGTGCCATGGTCAGTATAAATATCATTGTTAGTAGAAGTGACTTGGTCGGTATAAGTGTCATGGTCATTAGAAGTGTCATGGTTATTATGAAAATCATGGCTAGTAGAAGCGTTATGGTCAGTAGAAGAACCATGGTCAGACGATATGTCATGGTCGGTAAAACTGTCATAGTTTTTACAAGTGTCATTGTCAGTAGAATCTTCATGGTCTTTAGAAGTCTCATAGTCAGTAAAAGTGTCATGGTCGGTAAAAGTGTCAAGGTCAGTAGAAATGTAATGGGTAGTAAAAGTGTCAGTAGAAGTGTCATCGTAAGTAGAAGTGTCTTGGTAAGTATAATTGCCATGGTCAGTAGAAATGTTATGTTCAGCAGATTTCTTATGGGCAGAACTGTCATGCTAAGCATAACTGCCATTATCAGTAAAAGCGTCATGGTAAGTAAAAGATCCATGGTCTGAAAAAATGCCCAGGTCAGTAGAAGAGTCGTGCTCAGTATGAATATCATTGTTAGTAGAAATGCCACGGTCGGTGGAAGAGCCATGGTCATTAAAAGTTTCATGGTCAAGAGAAGTGTTATCATCATAAGAAATACAATGAGCAGTGGTATCTTTATGGTTGGTAGAAGACACATGGTCCGAAGAAATGTCATAGTCAGTAGAAGAGTCAAGGCAAGTAGAAGTGTTAGATATGTAGAAGTGCCGTGGTCAGAAGTGTCATGGTCAGTAGAGGTGTCATGGAAAGTAGATGTGTCATGCGAACTAAAAAAAAAAAGTAAGTAATAGTTTCACGGTTAGTAGAAGTTTCATGGTCAGTAAAAGTGTCATGGTCAGTAGAAGTACCATGGTCAGAAAAAATATCGCTGTTAGTATAAGTGCAATGGTCAGTAAAAATTTCATTGTTAGTAGAATTGCCATGGTCGATATAAGTGCCATGGTCATTAGAAGTGTCATGGTAAGTATAAGTGTCATGGCTATTAAAAAAGCCAAGGCTAATAGAAGCGTTATTGTCAGTACAAGAGATATGGTCTGAGGAAACTTCATGGTCATTCGAAGTGGCAAGGTAAGGAGAAGTGTTAGAATTATGTAAAAGTTTCATGGTCAGTAAAAATGTCATGGTCAGTAGGTGTCATGGTCAGTAAAAGTTTTATGATCAGTAGAATGCCATGGTTAGTGCTAATGTCATGGTCAACAGAAGTGACATTGTCTGTAGAAGTGTCATGGTCAGTAGAAGCGTCATGTTCAGTAGATGTGCTATAGTGAGTAGAAGTGCCATGGTCAGTAAAAATATCATTGTTAGTAGAAGTCCATGGTCGGTATAAGTGCCATGGTCATTAGAAGTGTCATGGTCAGTATGACTGTCATGGTTATTAGAAAAACCATGGCTAGAAGAAGCGTTATGGTCAGTAGAAGAGCCATGGTCATTGGAAATGTCATGGTCAGTTGAACTGTAATGGTCTTTAGAACTGCCATATTCAGTAGAAGGATCATGTTCTTTTGAAGTGTTATAGTCGGTAAAAGTGTCATGGTCAGTAGAAGTGCCATGGTCAGTATAAGTGTAATGGTCAGTAAATATGTCATTTTCAGTAGAAAAGCCATAGTCATTAAAAGTGCCATGGTAAGTAGATGTGTCATGGTCAACAGAAATGTTATTGTTAGTTGAAGTGGCATGGTCGGTAGAAGTGCCCTGGTCATTAGAAGTGTCACAGTCATTGAAAGTGTCATATCCATTAGAAATGGCATGACCAGTAGAAACGTTACGGTCAGTACAAGATCCTTAGTCTTGACTCAATGAACATACTTGGTATTACTGTAACATCCAATCTTTCTTGGAAACCCCACATCATGGGAATAGCTAAGGCTGCCTCTAAGAAACTGGGTATCCTGTTTAGATGTCGTAACTTTTTCTCTTCTGAACTGTTGCTCCATTTATACAAGGGATTGATTCGTCATTGTATGAAGTACTGCTCCTACACTTGGGGTGGATCTAACTCTGTTTCCTTACTTGACAGGGTTGAGTTGAAAGCGATCCAACTTATAAACTGTCCCAAGCTAATTTCTAAACTTGACCCCCTTGCCCTACACCGCAATGTCGGTTCACTTTCCCTTTTCTATAGGTATTACTTTGGCCTTTGCTTGCAAGAGATGGCTGCTTGTGTGCCCCCACCACTAGTTAGACCGCGTAATACTCAGCAAGCTAAGGTGTCACATGATTATTGTGTGGCCATCAGCAACTGAAGAGTGTGCCGTATTGATAACTGCTTCTTTCCCAAAACGTCGAAGATTTGGAACTCTCTACCTTCTCATGTCTTTCCCAATAACTATGACCTGGCTCATTACAAGAGACAAATTTTTCACTTTCTCAAAATATTGTAAATACTTTCATTGTCTGTTTTTCCCCCTTTGCTCAATTCTCTCTATATTTCAACTAGGGACCAGCCTTGATGTGGACTTTTGTCCATGACTAGAGCCTTCAACATAAAAAAAATAACTAGTTTAAAAAAAGATATTCATAAGGATACATATGTGAGTATAGGAGATGGTCAGTGGGCAATATTGGATTATGTATCAATTGATGGGCGCATAAAAGAGAGACTTTTGGGTGTTATTGTGCTGAGAGAGGCAGCTGGTGGGATGTCTGATCACAAACTCATGGAGCGAAGGTGAAGATTTATAAAGGTTTTTGAAAAAGAGGAGTGAATGTAGGGGAGAAAAGAGTCGTGAGAGTAAGTGAGCTTTGAAATGAGACTTGTGAGAAGAAATATCAGGAGAGATTAAGTGTAGAATGGCAAAAGGTGAGAGCAAGTGAAGTGAGGGGACAAGGTGAGGAATGGGATGTACTCAGGGAAGCAGCGATGGCATGTGCAAGAGATGCATGTGGCATGAGAAAGGTGGCAGGTGGGCACATTAGGAAGGGTAGTGATTGGTGGAATGAAGAAATAAAGGTGTTAGTGAAAGAGAAAAGAGAGGCGTTTGGACGATACTTATAAGGAAGGAGTGCAAATGACTAGGAGATATAGAAGAGAAAGAGGCAGGTCATGAAGAAGGTGCAGAGGTTGAAAAAGAGGGCAAATGAGAGTTGGGGTGAGAAAGTGTCATTAAACTTTAGGGAAAATAAAAAAATGTTTTGGAAGGAGGAAAATAATGTGCATAAAACAAGAGAACAAATAGGAACATCCATGAAGAAGGTAAGGGGGGAAGTGATAACAGGAAGTTGTGGAGTGAGGTGGAGATGGAGTGAGTATTTTGAAGGATTGTTGAATGTGCTTGATGATAAAGTCACTTGTAGGGTGTATTGGTCAGGGTGGTGTGCAAAGTGAAAGAGTCAGGGAGAGAGGTTTGCTAGAGAGAGAGGAGGTGGTGAAAGCCTTGCGGAAGATGAAATCTGGCAAGGCAGCAGGCTTGGATGGTATTGCATATGAATTTATTAAGAAAGAGGGTGACTGTGTTGTTGATTGGTTGGTAAGAATATTCAATGTATGTATGGGTCATGATGAAGTGTCTGAGGAATGGCAGAATGCATGTATTGTGCCAATGTCCAAAGGCAAATGGGATAAAGGTGAGTGTTCAAACTATAGAGGCATAAGTTTGTTGAGTATTCCTGGAAAATTGTATGGGAGGCTACTGATTAAGAGAGCAAAGGCATGTACAGAGCATCAGATTGGGGAGGAGCAGTGTGGTTTTAGAAGTGGTAGAAGATGAGTGGATCAGATGTTTGCTTTGAAGAATGTATGTGAGAAGTACTTCGGAAAACAGATGGATTTGTATGCAGCATTTATGGATCTGGAGAAGACATATGATAGGGCTGACAGAGAGAGGCTTTGTGGAAAGTCTTGAGGATATATGGTGTGGGAGGTAAACTGCTGGAGGCAGTGATAAGTTTTTATCAAGGGTGTAAGGCATGTGTATGAGTAGGAAAAGAAGAGAGTGACTGGTTTCCAGTGAACGTTGCTCTGCGTCAGGGATGTATGATGTCCCCATGGTTGTTTAATTTGTTTATGGATGCGGTGGTTAGGGAGGCAAATGCAAAAGTTTTAGAGAGAGGGGCGAGTATGCAATCTGTTGGGGATCAGAGGGCCTGGGAAGTGAGTCAGTTGTTGATCGCCGATGATACAGCACTGGTGGCTGATTCGAGTGAGAAACTGCAAAAGTTGGTGACTGAGTTTGGAAAAGTGTGT
>JAYMFT010046773.1:0-15399 GCA_038088735.1 Panulirus argus | reverse complement strand
ATATATATATATATATATATATATATATATATATATATATATATATATATATATACAGAGAGAGAGAGGTGGAATTGTAAATAACAGAATGTTTACGTAATATTTGTTTTGGCAAACATCACATTCGAGCGGAATGTAGGTCACTCATCTTCAGTGCCATACCTGCTGGGCTTTTAGTGAGCGTCACGCAGGCAAAACGTCACATTTTTAAAGTGTTGGCGAACGTCACATAGTGGCGGAGTGTTACATAGGCTCTAGCTTCACGCATGATGGCTTTGTGGTGACTGTTTAAGAACTGTATATATAAAAGACTTTGTTCAGCAAGTCAGTCAGTTTAGTAATAGATTTAGTACATAATCCCACTAACAGCACTCAGTTAATGGGCAAAGTCCCAGTCACATTGTACTGTTAATGGTCTAGACTTAAACAAGTTAACATGGCATTTTGGCCAGTTAGAAATGAGGTAGTCCTGTGCTGATGCATTGCTCGGGGAACTGAAGAATTTTACATCGAGCGTTCGTTCAGTATTTTGGAGCCTTATGTTGCAAGTTTTCATTATACATTATTAAAAAAAAAAAAATGGGTAAAACGTTACTGCTCGTGGAATATTTTTAATTGCGCGCGTCGTTTTGATTTGCATGTCTATATTTGCATCTGTTTAAATGTAATGGGTTGGAAAGCTAGTGAATATTTCACACACGCCAGTTGACCAGTTTATCTTCCGTTAGGTCCGTTTGCGGAGGAACTTCAGTTTCATAAATGAGTTTCAGATGATGGGAACTGGAATTAGAAACGTATCAAGAAATCCTGGTAAGATTGGTTAGTAATTAACATTCAATCTTCAGAATAACATTCATACATAGTTTGTTAAAAGAATTATATTATATATATATATATATATATATATATATATATATATATATATATATATATATAATTCTTTC
Organism: Panulirus argus; assembly: GCA_038088735.1. Lineage (NCBI taxonomy): Eukaryota > Metazoa > Arthropoda > Malacostraca > Decapoda > Palinuridae > Panulirus > Panulirus argus. Next base: position 14,455 of record JAYMFT010046773.1, on the reverse strand, counting down.
CATTATTGCTTTTAAGCAGATTTTAAGATGTTCATTATGTAAGGTTCAGGTTATGGTTTTGTTCAGCAAGTCTGTTGTATTACAAGGCTGAAATGAGATCGTTTTGAAAATGGTTATTAGGAAACGAGTGGGTATTTTAGAAAGAAAACTCTGTAGAAGTCGCAATTTGGCCCTGTTGAATTTGACCTGGCAAAACTGCTACGCTGTTCCGCGATGTTAACACGGATCCCCGGATTAAGAGACGAAATATGTCGAGAGACTGAAGGAATATCCAAGCGAGGAGGAGGAGCAGGGGGAGGAGCAGGGAAAGTGAACCGGAGTATGTATGGTGGAATTGTGGGCATAAGAGAGTGGAAAGAGAGCTGGATGTTGAGGAAAGAAGTGGAAGGCTGATTATAGTACCCTATTCTCTCTCTCTCTCTCTATCTCTATCTATCTGTCTATCTGTGTATCTATCTATTTATCTCTCTGTATCTCTATTTGTCTATCTCTCTATCTATCTATTTATCTCTATCTCTATCTATCTTTCTATTTTGTGTCCAACCAAATTCTTTTTGTGGGAAGAAATTCCTAAATTCTAGATTAAAAGAAACTTAATTATGTTACCTATTAGTTGAAACCAGTCCCAGATTAACCAGGAATCGATGATTATGTAATGCAGGTGGCAGCTGAGAAGAATATTTCTCATGCATCGAGCAATTTTTTTCTCTCTCTCTCTTTCGCCGGTAAATGCCGAAATTCGATTCAGGGCAAGGAATTAGCGGACGTGACTGGATTAAGCTGTGTTGGGAGTTGTAGGTGAAGGGATTCAAGATGAAAGGAGAGGAGTGGTTGACTGTCTGTAGGTTGTAGTAATTGTGTGTGTGTGATGTAATGGGCTGTCACCAGTCAGTGATTATAAAGTCAGAATCCTTACCATGCTATTAAAAAAGCATATATAAAAAAGGCCCCTTTTCTGTCGCTCGTGTATTTGGTAGAAACAAGCATGACTTGCTAGCACGTGGATGTATGTGTTCCGAGCTGTATACATGGCAGCGTGAATTACCAACACCAAATTTAAATTAGCAGAGATACCTCTTGGGTCTCAGCCTCTATGTAGCCAGGTATGACAGCTGGCAAGGCCGGCCCTCAAGGTTTATGGGGTAATTCAACTGTGAGTGAGCGGAATTTATTGTGTATGTGTGTTTGTGTGTGTGTCTTTTGTCATTAAATAAAGATGGGTTGGAGGGGCTAGAGGCATCATTGTGCGTGGAGGAGGTCAGTAGAGGGGTATCATGTGGTATGGTGGTATTGTATATTGAATGTCATATGATGGTCTGTAGGGGTTGGTTTAAGTTGTAAGTATATGAGGCAAGAGATGAAGCGGTTGTGTGTGATACACGTGTGGTGGAGTGGTGTGCGTCAAGTAAACACGTTAAAAGGGTACACACGGGTTGGACTTGGTGCGGTATAGATGGGACGGCGTTCAGGGATGCTTGTGCCGTCACTCTTTCCCTAAATGTATAACTTTTAAACCTAACGTAAAGGAAAAACAAGTATCAGAAGAACTTATAAGAGCATCTTTTTTTTTCCTTCCCTTCAAGAAGCACTCTTGCGCATTTTGCCTCGTTCATTATAACTGAACTGATGTACAGTATAGGATTCGTCAAGGTAGTTGAACAAATGATAAACATTGTAGTATTTGGCAACTTTCAGTGTTACCAGATATTTTGCATTAACGAACCATCACATGGCAGTCATATTTTTCTCATCCTAGTTAGTTGGACAAATGACAGACCTTGGGTATATGGCAACTATCTGTGTTATGAGGTATTGCAGTAGAGAACTATCACTGGATTTGTATTGTTTTTTTTTTTCTCTCATCCGGGTAGCTAGCGAGCGCAGGACCACATCTCCAGTCTTACGTAAAGTTACGGGTGTATGAGTTTTTTTATATTGCTTTTGGGGTCCACGGCGAATATTGCATCAGGTCCGACGAAAATCGCATCAACGGATTCGCTATATTCAGTGGAAATCTGTTCCACCCGCAGCGAGCGATCCCTTTATTTAAAGGATTTTGGGTTACACTGTACATTTGGCCGGGTCATGTCGAGTGTCTTGGGTTGGGTTTTGCCTCCCCTTTCATATTTACCCGTTGGTTTTAGCAGCTGAAACAACAGCAACCCAAAAGAAACTTAACTAATAGTAAACTTAAAGTTAAGCTGACGTAACTAACAAGGGAAAGTTTAGGGTAAAAGCGAATATAGGAGAGTTGAGTATCCAAAGATGATAGTTACGTTGACGTAGTTTACTTTGGGTAAATAAGAACAAGAGAGTTTGGAACAGGATTATTTATAGATGTGGTCGGAACTTAAGATACACCGATATGGTTTAGAGCGATAAGTGTGTTAATGAAGTATGTTTCTTGCCTGTGTAACTCTTCCGTGGGGCTGTGTTCTTAGTTTTTATTAATGACCGCTCCTACCAGGTCTGGCAGCTCAGTTGTCACCGTGAGGCAGCTGGGCCAGGGGGACGGGGGACAGCTGTGGTGAGGTTTATGGTCTGGTGTGGAGGGGAGGGTCTTTCCTTCCTGTGAGTCAGCCGATGAAGAATTTCTTTTTCGCGAGCTTGGTTATATTTCCCGTTTTCTTCGGGTGTAATTTTGAATACAGGTCTGCGTATGTTGTTCATGAGTTCGCGCGCCACACTATTGTCATCAGCTTTGTTACTATACAGTGTCACATAACCCTGCAATCGTCGGTCCCCTTACCAGAATGCTATTGGTCTTTTTTGTATATTCGTGCTTCGTTGTGGTCTGCCTTATGCCTTCTCCATTGATGTCTTCTGGAGATCCATACAGTGTTTCTATAGGGATGTGGGATATATATATATATATATATATATATATATATATATATATATATATATATATATATATATATATCCGTTGACGTCGGTATATACCAGTACAATATGTAGTTGAAGAGGTGGTTAATATCTGTGATTTCCCTGGTTAGGGGAAGAGGGGAAATGATACTGCTTTGTATATCAGGTTGGTGGGGATCGCTGGTGATCGCCTCTCCTCCTCCTGCTTCGTAACATGTGTCCAGTACCGTGATTACTTCTTTGATATTCTTCCCCGCAAGGTCTGTATTTTGGAAAATCATCGTCGATTATTATTTCTCCGCACTGGTTCCAGTTTGCTTTGTGAGGTGTCGAAGTCCTTTAGATTCCAGGGATGAGGATTAGTGCAGGTGATGTAGGTCATAATGGACATAGGATCAGTGAAGATGGCAGTCGGTCTGTGTGACGTGGATTTTATGACGTTTTTCCCTCAGTTCCAAGAATTACATGAGGGTGGAGGAAGGAAGGGCCAAGTGGCATATAGATGTTGGAAGGTTTGTCCTCGGATGTTGTGGACAGTAAGATTATGTTGAAAATATTTCACCTTTTGGTGTTTGTTGAGGAATGTCTGAGGCTAGAATTTGTAGCGGTAAACACACCGATGATGCAGACAGGTTCAGACCTCCTCGAGATCTTGTAGGAATTTGGTGACATGAGTCTCTCTCTCTCTCTCTCTCTCCCTGGCGTAGCGGAGTGTATGTTGTGGCTAGGATGACAGGCCCAAGTGAGGTCTTCATTTCTACCGAGAGGGTTATCTGAGTGCCGGACGACATCTGATGTTTTATGTTTTAGGATTTTCGAACAACTGCTATTCCAGCCTCTACTTTGAGAAGTCAGCCATTAAGACTGGGATGTGATGTTAGCCTAGGATATTTATGCGCTGAGCTGCCCATTGAGATTGTTTTGGGAGCTGGTCCCATTGAGATTGTTTTGGGAGCTGGTCTAGCCTAGGGAGTTGCCCATTGAGATTGTTTTGGGAGCTGCTCCCATTGAGATTGTTTTGGGAGCTGGTCTAGCCTAGGATATATATGATATGGTTGTTCAGAGGACGGTGCGCCGGACTCTAACGGCCATCCTGCCGAGGGCACATAAATAAGGAACCAAAAAATACGTATCCAGCGAATCACACACGTACTTAAGAAAAAAAGAAAATCCTACACCTTTCGTCTGCAGTCACACTCTTTGTCCTATTTTTTCACGCTGTTCCTTTTTGTCCAACCCTTTACTTCCTCCCCCTCTCCCAACCGTCCAGTTTAAGAAATAAGAAAAGAAGAATATAAGAGTTTCGTGTATCAGATATGAAATTACGAGTCACTCCACTTTAGATATTTGAATAGCTAGGACTACGTAGTTTTGAAGATACTGACGTACGCGGTGTCTAGGTGATGGTAAAGGCCTTTGAAGGCTGTTTCGATCTGCCTTCAACAGCCACAACCTGAGTTTTCCGTCAGGTTAACTGTTACTAAAGATACAGATATTTTAGATAAACTCTTACCTTTATGCTTAAGGATATGTACGCCATCCAAGTAGAAAGGAACTAAGCGAGTACAAATTTGCAGAATTTTTAGACAAAAAAAAGTATTTCGTTTAATAAAAAAACACTTCAAACGGTATATATATATATATACCGAAAGAAGTTAAGAATCCAAGAAGCATGAAAAAATGCGTTATCGTACAAATCACTGATATAAAGCATGTGAAGCGAGGCTTTAAAATCTACAAGAAAAGAAAAAAAACGATTTTTTTTCCTCAATATAACTTTGACTCCGATCTCTTAAAGCCCCTGTGTCCGTGCCTCTCTCCTCCAGAGCCGTTGCTGCTGGCGGGGGCCTTAAAGAAGTCAGCGGAGAATTAAAAACCCATTCCGGGTGGCGTTTCATTGCGGCTATGCTTACTACTCCCTTGTGTTTCCTTCAGGGGAAACAGATACCGTCTGGGGGGATCGTACTTTATTTCCCTCAGGAAGACGCGTCCTTGTTCCCTGAGGATTCCTTTCCTCTTAAATGTTACGGGGGAAAGACAAACGATTCGTGTTTCCTTAGCTAAACAGTGAGGCCCAAACTTTGTGTGATTGTTTGATCTTCGTGGATTGATGGAAGCGTTAAGAACCTTTGCCAGATATTGAACAACAAATACGAGTTGAACGATTCCTTATCAGTTGAACTACAAGCATAAGCTGTATGATTCGTTATCATTTGAACTATTGATATGAGTTGTATGTTTCGTTATTAGTTGAAATATAAGTATGAGTTGTATGATTCGTTATCAGTTAAACTATAAATATCAATTGAATGATCCGTTATCAGTTGAACTACAAAAAAATGAGTTATGTTTCTTCATAGTATGGGATCTGGCAGTAACAATTGCCATTTTTTTCTTTTTTTTTAGCCTAGAGGTTTACGGTGTAAGATAATGAATGCAGACAACTATTGAACATTATTTTTTTTAATGTAGAACCTCATTGTATAACGTTGGATCTGTTTTAAACCATCTATATATTAATGTTACGTTAGAATATTCGATTTTGTAGTAAGTTGTCCTTTAATTTCGTAAGTGGGAGACAAAAATGCAATTTTAGAACTGCCGAGAAGTTGGCACGCAAATGTCTTTTCGGAGTGTCGGACGTGCAAGATGCTGCCACCCCTCTCCTCCTCCTCCTCCTCCACCCCCCTCCCCTTTCCTCCTCCTCCTCCTCCTCCTCCTATTCCGACAGCCCCTGGGTTGTGCAGGACAGCCGGGTAACTTATCACCTTCCTCGGGTACCTAATTGGATCGTTTTCTTTCTAATCTCCGATTTTCCGCTTTGTAAACTTTCCTGGGCGGCCAGGCTCCGGATGTTGACTCACTCTTGATGTTTGGAGGATTGAGCCAACGGGGTAAAAAGATGGATGGACGGACGGGAAGGTTGTGGATCGGCGGAGTAGGGATGGATGGGAGGTTGTTGAGCTGGTGGTGAGGAGAAGGTTGTTGACTGGAAGTTTGAGGAAGGATTTGGGGTCGAGATGGCAAGGTTGTGGAGCGGTGGTGTTGTGAGGTTGTGGACTGGCGGTGAGGGAAGAAGTTGTGGAGTGGCGGACAGAGAGATGGGTTAGCCGTGTGGATAGGGAAGGATGGAGAGGTTAGAGACAGCGAAGGTCTGTCAGGAAGACATCCAGGTTAATGTGAGCTCGACAGTGTTGGGGCGAAGGGAAGAACTGTTTGGGGAAAAGTGGATGTCCTGTTGGGGACTCGTGGATATGAGAGAGAGAGAGAGAGAGAGAGAGAGGATGAAGCCTTTGGCCAACGTACACACGCGAAGCTTGAGTTTGGGAGGAGGATAGTGTTTACTAAGACCACCCGACAATTAAGGTCGAGTTCCTCATTGTTAACGAGGTAATATCGCTATTAAACAATGGAGCCTCCCGAATGGTCAGGCTAGTGCAGGATCAGAGCTTGGGAGGGGGGGATGTCATTATCCTCTTCATAACGAGGCAATGAAGGCTTTCCAGTGGTCCAAAATATCCCATTACTTCGGCGGTTGAGTACTGGGTTTTATTTCACAGCGACCCGCGCGTAACTGGAATGGGGCGATAGCCAGTGGGCATTTCTTTCTCGTAACTGCTGACATCATCGTGAGGTCTGCCAAGCACATGCTACGCGCCTGCAATACGTACACCTTTCAGAGAAAGACAGACACAGTGCGGATTCCTCCACCTCTCCGTCATGGTATTTGAGCAAAAGTATTTGAAACCTCAGGCAATGCTGGACTCTCTGGGGGGCTTGAGGTAATATCTTGGAATTCCGTGACGTGTATTTATAGCAGGGATGTGAAATCTCATCCGCTTAATTTTGCTCACAACATACTTAGATTCCCTGAGTGGGATGGTGGCGAGACAGCTGCTTATAGGAGGGAGGATAGAGCTCTGGGTAAATGGTAGGTGAAGAAAGAGAATAGATGGGAAAGATACCTTTTAGAGGACGGCTAAGCAGAGGGTACGTCTTGGGTAGAGTGGCTGTGGAGATGCAGCCGTCGAGGAGGATGGAGAACAGGTCATGCTGTATTTAGAATACTAATGAAGAGTTAGCTGTAGGTTGTTAGAAAACATTTGAGTTACTGGGAAAAGTCAGGGGAGGGTGGGATGATATAACACTGCTAAGTGGAGGGTTTTACGAGGCCTGGGCATAAACTGGATAGAGGCCGAAGAGGATTCAGGGAAGCGGGTGTGACTGATGAGGTTGACGAGTGACTGTATAGCAAAGAGTGTGAGAGGTAAAGTGCTTTAGATGTTGGATAAGAGTGGAAATGTGGAAGAATAAGGAAATTAGGTATTGGCAGATATTGGTTAATTAGAATGAGTGTTGGGGGGGGGATGGGAAAACTGATATTGGACGACAGATAAGCGATATAAAAGCGAGCTAGAGCAGGAGCTGATTGGGGAACGCAATCAGTCTTTTACGGGGCAAAAGAAGCAAAGCTTTGATGATGTTTTGATATTCATCCCCCGACGGAAGATTATGTGTAGGGCCAGCAACAGAAGAATGTACCTTGCAGGCGACAAAACTGACAATGATTCCTCTGTCTTTGGGACACATAGAGTATAACTCGTAGCTCAGCTGTTTTCGGGGGGAGATGCGCTCGTAAAATAACCCTCGAAAAATTCTAGAGACAGACAGAGAGACAGATCAAAGAATAGGCAAAAAAATGTAAGATAAAAATGCGTCCGGGGCAGTTGGTAAAGTTCAATATTTCCGAAAAATTTCTGCAAATCTGATCAAAAGTTGTCGAGGTATGTGTGACAGGTGAAAAAAAAAATGGAAAAGCAAAAACAGTGAGTTCATTCGACCAGATGGAATCAGTGTGGTACAAAACAGGAGTAGGAGGAAGGATTAAAAGATATGTATATTTCTGGAAGCATGGAAAACTGTGGACGAACGTAAAATAATCCTAAAAGGAGAAAATGGTTGTAGGTTGAAGAAAACGAAGATAGGGAAACGCTATGAAGATTGCGAGGGAACAGGTGGAACAGCTGGGAAGGGAAGGGCACTCATGGAAGAGGAGGAGAAGGTGGAGAAAGGGGATGACGATTAGAAGGGAATGAATAGATGAAGGAATTGACGAAAACGGAGAGAAGGAAGGAATTTGAGAATGTGGTGTTGGTGGCGAACCACTTACTAGAGGAGAGGAGTGAGGGAAGAGTTGATTAATAGAAGGAAAAGGGGGCAAAAAATTTACGAAAGAAATAGCAAACATAAAGCGAAGAATGAGGTAGAGAAGTGGCTGGATGGGAGGCGGGTAGATACAACATTGTCATCGAAGGAGTGGATGCAAGGAAATGAAGAAAAACAAACAAACAAGCAAGAATGATGATGGAAGACTAGGGAAGGAACAATGGACCGGAGGAGAGGAATTCAGATAGAGGGGAATGATAAATGGGGAGGGAGGAGAATGATGGAAGGTGAGGGGAGAGAAGGCTGAAGGGCGAGGGAGCGAGTGTAAAGAATAATTGAGGGTGAGGGAGGAGAGGACTGGAAGACTTCAGCCAAAGGAAAACGATGGAGGGTGTGATGGAAGAGTACTGCATGAGAAGCCTCCCTCCTGTTGACTATACCAAAGGCGACGTACGCAAGTCCTCAGTGACGGGCCAGGGGTTCCTGTGAGAAAAACCTTGGGTCAGGTGAGGGGTAAGGCTCTCCAGCTAGAGTGGGTGTCTCAAGGACCGAGGTCGTCCAAATTGTATTGATTTCCCCTCCGCTCGGGAGAGTCATCACTCAAGATCAGCGACAGATCCTACGTATGTCTTGAGCGCCAAGGGTTGCAGCTGTGTTTTAAGGGACGGCTTCTAACTTAAAAGTCCTTAAAACAATCTTTTTATTTTTTTCTGAACGGTTTTCTTGGAGTGAACGCTGACATATTTTGGAGCAGACTCCTTAGTATCCGACGAGGGGAAATTAAGTTGCTTTTGATTATGAGAACGTGCACTGTGTGTGTGTGTGTGTGTGTGTGTGTCCTTGTCTATCTGTTTGTCTGTCTCTGTCCCTCCATCTCACTGCTAATCTCTGATAATCGATTTGCAATCTCTGCCTGAATTACCTCACTGTCATAACAGCACTGGGTAATACAGGAGATAGAACCCTCCACCGGCCTGGACCTTATTTAGGCTTCCCTCGGGTTGGGTTATGTAAGGCCGGACAGGAGACTTACTGGAGTGATCCTGCAGAGTTGTTGGACAGGACGTAGAAAGCCACTGGTTGAAGGTCTTCTAATTGCTGATATGTCTGTAATCCTTCTCCGGATTTACTGCATGATTGGAACATAAGAATTTTACTCCTTAACCCTTTTGCTCGCGTTATCCGTGCTGCTTTTTGGTAGCCACTGGGTCAAGAGTGAGATGTTCGAGGAGTAAAATGAGATATCTCTTTTCCTTTTTTTTTCATATTTAGTTACTAATCACCCGATTGACTCTTTGTTAGACTACAACGTTTCTCTTTCTTTGACACGAGGATACGGGCCTTGAGAACGACGGAAAGACCTTCAGACACAACCGTACGAATTGGGGGTTTGATCACGTCAAAAGGGTCAGGTCTGAGAACGCGCGTCATGATGCCAAAGGATCGGAGTCGAGGGGTTTTGTGCACTCTTGCTCAGGGGTTTGAACACCGACCCACTGCCGTACCTTCTATGAGGGAGGCGAGGTGGAGGGTAGTGACGAGTGGCTGCAGAATGAGGTTTGTGAGGTCAAGTGGTAGCTGTGGTGGTGGGGATGTACGTGGGTTGCAGTGAGGAAACGTGGAAACAGCAATGGAGAGGAGAGGAAGACGAGGATGCAAGTAGTGGTACGCAAGAAAGACCTATAAAATGAGACCCGATGGCCCATAAAAGAGGGTGTAGGAGTTCGTGGGATGGACAGATAACAGTTGACTTGATGGTCCATGACGAGGCTATCTGTTGGAGGACAGTGAAGTATCCTTTGTTCCTAATCTGTGGAGTCCGAGACTGGGCAGTGGAGCAAATTGCACATCCTCACACACCGCCCCCTGAGACACAACAGCTGACAGGAAAATGGCTTTGTAGGAGCAGCGTGTAGTATGGAGAAGGGGTGCTAACGCTGAACTATTCTAGGAAAGTATGAATGGAAAATGCATCCCAGTCTAATCACGGCAGCGGTATACATCAGGGAAGAACGTTAAAGAGATGAAAAGGTCTCGAATTTGGGGCTTTAAAAGAAGTTGAATTATGTTTTGAATGATTTTTCTTCTCCCTTGAACAGGTTTGTGAAGTCTTGGGGAGTCGTCGTATTTCGTTGTTCCCTCGGGTTGGTTCCAGGCACATTTGGGTGTGGCCCAGAATGCAGTTTCCTTCTCGAAAGTCTTTCACCTGTTGTTGAAACGTATTTAGAAAATTAGTGCTTGTAGATTTATGTGACGCTACCATCAGTCATAGATTTACCGCTGGCAATACGAATAGATGATGAACGATATGTATCAAATACATTTGACTTGAGTAAGAAAATTTCATCTGGATGAAAAAAGAAGTTAAACTTACTTAAAGAAAAAAAATGATAGCAGTTAGTTTCGTTATTCGTTTATATTAAGTGCTTGAGCATTGTCTGAATATTTCTTTTATTATCTTGCATCTTATTATCTTATAGGTTCAAAAGGATGGAATGTGTGTGGTTGATTGTCTGTTGGGTCGGAGGTAGGTAAAGTATGGCCAAGTCCGTTGGACAGAAATTGGATATATTTCCTTAGTGGATAACAGTTAGATTTCCGTCGATTGAGATAGATCTCTAGGATGACGCCGAATGTGGAGAGACAGAGACATGTGGGATTCAGAAAAACGAAGAGAGATTGACTTTGGAGAGGACAGCTGCAGGGTGGTATGGTGTTATTGTAAAGATTGTTGGATGAATATATATATATATATATATATATATATATATATATATATATGTATATATATATACAATTTTAGTTGCTTGGAGTAAATGACCTGTCGACGGAAGTAAGGATACAAAGGAGAAGTACGTGAGAAACACAGAGGTGTGGGTCAGTTTAAAACTACTTCGTGGAAAAAGTTTGGAGGAAGTTTAGTATAATGAGGAGCCGATGAGGGAAGTGCTTTGGGGGGGAGGGGGGGGGGTTGATGCCGTCAGCTGCCGTGTGATGTGCTTGACACATGGGGAAGTGGAGGGGTGACTTCAGCTGATGGATTGTAGAGTTGATGATTGATGTGGTGGACTGGTTGGGGAAGGAGGAAGGGGTGTGTTACAAATGTACATTACATAAAGAAGTTGATATTACCAGGAAAGTGATTATTATTTTTGTCTTAATTTCATTTATTTATTCATTTATCTTTATTTACTTACATGCGTCTGTCAAGTCTAGGGGACTTCTGGAGTCTACATTGTATGCATATATACACGTGTGTGTGTGTGTGTTTATGTGTGTGTGTGTGTGTGTGTGTGGATTGAGATTGTTTATTGCTCTGTCTCAAGCATCACGATGAGCACAACATGCGTCCTGTCACTTGTCGCATCCTGGGGTCTTCCTGTGATTTGTTTGAGACAGGAGGTAGAGAGGGTGGGTGACGCCTTGCGAATGATAGAGAATTGTTAGAAAATTGTTTGCCGCTAACCATCATGAGGCGAATCTTGGCATTAGGTTTCCTTTAACTCTGCATTTTAGTTAAGCAGTGTATTAGAAGGGCAGGTAGATTGGGGATTGAAAATTTTTATACTTGGTCGCAGTTTCACGCGTTAGCGCCAGGAACAGACGAAGAAAGGCCACATCCGCTCACACTCACTCTCTAGCTGTCATGTGTAATGCGCCGAAACCACAGCTCCCTATCCACATCCAGGCCCCACAGACCTTTCCATGGTTTCCCCCGGACCCTTCACACGAGAAGGAAATGTGAAGGAGTCACTGGGAAAAAAAACGTGGATGAAAGTCTCTCACGATGATGAGTTCATAGGTGAGGTGCCATAAGAAAGTCTTCGAGTAGGGGTCCGGAATTTTACTGGGGGTGTTAGACTGGGGATTCTATGCAATGGAAGCAATTCATGCGTGAAGGTGGTGTGAATGGGAGCAGTTTGTCTCACTTTGCGAATCAACTTAGTGAGTAACGTGAAAAAGTAAGAAGCACTTTAGTGATTGTGGAGGTCCTCGTTTCACAGCACACTGGGCATGGGTTGAGGATGTGTTTGTGTATGAGAGATTTTCGGAAGTTGTTTCTGTCTAGTCCGCCTCACTGAACAAAGAATGGTAGAGGTAGATAGATTCTGGAAACAGTGATATGTGATATACCGCTTGTGTTTACTAACAAAGAAAAGGGTGAGGTAAAGGGTGAGGTAATGGTCTGGTTATATGGTGAAGGCTAACGATTGGAGGGAGTTAATGTGGTCTTTAATGTATACGAACGTCGATTCCTGGCTTGGGTTACCCTAACGACATAGTTCAACTGCTGGAAGAAGCAGCTGTTTTTTGAGAAAGACTTACGAAGATAGGTAGGATAGCAAGGGGATAAACAAAAGATCGAACTTCCTGTGTGAATGTTGATTTAATCGTATCTGAGGCGGAAGTTTTAGATCTGTTTGACATTCAAAGAGGAAAAGACAACTCGGCGTTGCCGAAGAATGCGGGAGAGAGTTGAATGCGAGAACACGTCGTCGTCGGAGGCAGCAGGCAGCACCACTAAAGGTCAGATGTGAGGTGTTAATTGTCAGTGCCGGAGACAACCAAGGTGACACCAGCTCTTCCTGTCCATCACCTGTGCAGGTGTCAATACCTGAAGTAACCACAGTGACGGCACCTCCTTTCCATGAACTGTACTGGTTTCATTGCCCGAGACCTCCACGGTGGTACCACCACCCGTCCATCAGTGTAGAGGCGTACAGTCTACCCCAAGATGAAATTGTGGCAGAGGTCCGGAATGTGTGTTGCCTCGTCCATAACACTGTTTCCAAATTTTCTTTGTCCTTTTTTTTCATATATATATATATATTTTTTAAGTTTATTCGTTTGTTTCCCCTCTTTTACCTTTCAAATGCAGGGTTGGCTGGTGGATGTCGCTCGTATCTCTCTCTCTCTCTCTCTCCACAGCTCATCGCTAAGCTCCGTCTCTTTTAACACCGTTTATTGAGCCAATCTTATTTTAATCTCGTCTGTGTGTGTGTGTGTGTGTGTGTGTGGAATCGAAGGTACTAATGTTCCTCCTCTTTCCACGTTAAGTGTGCGTAGGAACCTTAGTTCATGGCAACTGAAGTCCACTGCTCAGTTCATGTTGGCAGAGAAAATGTTGAATCGTTGGAATGTCCTCGATTTCATGCTCTTTTTGAGTCGTGTTTCATCGCTGCATCACTCGCCAAATGATCAGACCTTAGCGTGATTACTCTTCGCAATTGGTGTATCACACACGATATTTTCAATATCCGTATTGCCTCGTGCGAAGGTCAGATCTGCTAGTAATATTGTATTGTGTCCTTTGATCCTGACCTGCTTAGTGGTATGCTGGTATACGAGATTTTCGTGCGTGGCATTTATGATCTTGTCTCTCTCTCTCTCTTGAGTGCGTCTGTCTGTGTGCGAGTATGCAAATTCCACCCAGTCGATCTTTTTGTTAGTGAGATCTTCCATTCTTGATGCTTTATCATGTGTGTGTGTGTGTGTGTGCGCGCGCAGAGAGAGAGAGAGAGAGAGCAGTAAATCGTTGAATGAAATAAAGGAACAAAAGGAGGAAGTAAAGACTAATAAAGAGTTCCCGGTGATAGACAGGCTTCACTTATAACGCTCAGCTTATAGCATGACGAAAACTCGATTGCTTAAGTTATTGAAAACAAAGAAGGAAATTCGACTCTAAATGTCTCATTTTTACCCTAAAATTCTGGATGAAATCCATCCTGTAGAAATAATTCAGGTATCGCACGGAGACGATATCGTCTCTATATTCAATACTGACCTTGACCTCTGGTCTTCAAGTAAGTAAAGTAAAGTAAAGTAAAGTAAGTAACGACTTTTCTTACTTTAGGGTTGATACACGAGTCCAGTCTCGATGAAGCAAATCATCAGAAGTGAAAATGATAATACAGAAGCAATGTGATTGACATGTTGTGTCTATGAACCTGACCTTTGGCACTTCATAATTAAAAAGGGATTTTCTTGCCCGAAGGGACACACACACACACACGCACACACACACACACACACACACACACACACACACACACTCCTATGAGAAGTTTTAATTAAATCCCTCCGGCAGAACTGAAGTTATTTGTACGGAAGTTTAAAATTTTATAAGAGGGTGTGACCTTGACGGCCACCTTTGGCCGTTAGACCTTGAAATTGCCAGATGACCTTTACGGACCTCAGGGAACCGTCATTGCTGTATATGTTGATGAAGTCCATCGTACTGAACTTGAATTGTTGTGTTGAGGAAAAAAAAAGAATCAGTTTCTAGTGTCGGCATGAGGTAAAACTTTGACCTTGATCTTTGACCTTTTGACTGCAAGTTCAAGAGTTTTTTTGTTTTTTTTTCTGTTAGCTGAGACGGCACGGGCAGTTACGGCCCTAATCAAGGCCATCCCATTAACGCTAT
>JAYMFT010046762.1:0-15399 GCA_038088735.1 Panulirus argus | reverse complement strand
TTTTTTTTTGTAAAAAGATATATATATATATATATATATATATATATATATATATATATATATTATATATATTGGTGTTACTGACTTTAACCTAACTGTGGTTACATAGCGAGTGAAAAATCGCCTTTGGCGAGGTTGAATCGACGTCAATGAACTAAAAGTTGTAGAATCTCGACAAAAGGCTTCTCGCTCCAGAGGAGTCCATTATTTCCCTGTTCACCATTGGAGCGCAGCCTAGAAGCTGTTATAACCTCATAAAAGGAGTCCTGAGGTTGTTTAGTTAAACTCGTATACATAAATCTTTTTTTATTTTTGTCAGTATTAAATATTGTTTTGGTTAAGAAATATTGCTAAATATTTATAAGATAAGGCGGTACTCTGAGCGTGACTCACCACGGTTTTGATGAAGGAACAGGTATCTTCTCTTACATACTTTTGAAAATGGTGCTGAAAGTTCCGGAGTGTGTCTCCTGTTTCCTGGCGCTCAGGTAGATTATAACCAAAGCAACTGAAATGATCTTTTACTAAGTCTCGCAGAGGATTCTGCCTCCTTGACTCGTAGGAAAGATGAGATCGCGAAGGATATTTTGTCCAGATATTGGCCGACCTTTCGTAACTTCTCGTAATATTAGTAAATCTGGGATTTTCACCAGCAAGCATCTCCCTGCTGGACGAGGGCGTGCAAGTTCTCTGGATCGTTGACTTAATTATGTGAAGTTTAAGCGCAGGGAGAGTTACTGTTCATCAGGTACGTTGTGGATGATCATAGATAGATATGACTATTAGACAACATATGCAACCATCGTGTACGCCCTTGGAGTGTACGTTTTGGGGTAGTTTATCCTAAAATTGAAGATATATTCATAGTGATAACAGCACTGGAGTTAGGTATGGTGAGGATTTAACTAGACAACTGTTGGCCAAAAACTTCAGTGTTTGTAAACTCGAAGAGGAATGATCACATTTCAGAAATTATAGTTCTGCAGAAAACAGGAAAATAAGTTGTAAGCAACTTTATCCAGTGGCCTGCGGGCGGGTTTGTCCTCAAGGGGTTGGGCTGTGTTTATCACCCGAGCCAGACAACAAAAGGTGAAGGCTGGGGAGGCGGGCGACGTGGCTGTTACTTAGGCTGTTGCAGGAGTTGACTCTGCCGTTCTCCTACAGATGAACTGGCTTGAGACAGTTGAATACTGCTCCTCGCAACCAGCCTACACCTGTGTATAAATTGAAATAGAAAGCCACAGAATTAACCTTCAAGATCCCGTGAGTTGACGTATCATTTTCAGAGATCAGACACTTTTCACTATTTTGACTCAACTTATTACGAGTAGCTGAATCGATGCGTTGCGCTACTTTCTAACTTGCGATGGAGATCAGATATAGAGTATGCATTGCACTACAGCGTCAGCCTTTAGTTGTGAATGGAACAGATAAAAGGGAAAATACATAAACGACCGTTTTGATAATTACTGTGTATGTGTTTGCAGTATCTAACCGCATTTAACAGATAGTCGGCCTCTCTAGAATTATCTCTTAAGAGTTTTCACTCCATATCTGCAAACTTTTAACCAGAAACTCAGCAGTACCAGAAACTCGAGCATTTGCATATATATTGGTTCAGGCGTGACACAGGTGTATCGGTCGTCTCCAACTCACTCTGTAACGAAGTTGAATATTTCGTGGGGCGAGTCATGAGTAACGTGTGGTTGACATGCATCTCCATCAACAGGTGGCAAGGCATGCTCATTACCACAGTAAATTTAGGATTCAGCAGTCATTACTGCCAAGACCTTACACGCCAGTCTTATAGGCTTTATGAGCCTGATGCGCGTGTGAATGTGTTGGGGAGGCGCTGCATACAGAGTTTGAATACGTCAGCCTAATGTTAGATACCAGGGAACACAAGGGTGATCCAGACGCCTTGATTGTGACGATAGGGTGTGTCGTGCGGCTTTAGGGCGAAAACAAAACAGATCATGACATCTTGAGACACAAGTGAAATGATCTTCGCATTAAGATGCTTGTACATATCTTAGGGATGGATACAGGGACAAAAGTTACTTAAGCACGGTAACAGACTAGGCTGGTGCATGTTGATGTTGTAGTGGTTGGAGATGCTGGCTATTAATGGTGCACGCGCCCGCCCAGGTTCGAATCCTGGGACTGGCAGTCAGCCAACTCAGCTGTTCATCCTCTTCCCGTGGCTGGACTCTAAGTGGGTATTTGGCTGATTTATATATATATATATATATATATATATATATATATGTATATATATATATATATGAAAAGAATCGCCTGGGCTTATATGATTATCTTTGGTTTCATTTGCTTACGTTTTGGTAATTCCCATCATCAGAGTTTATGAAGAAAAGATGTGTATGTAATATTTACATTATGAGTTTATGTTAGAATATTAGCACAGAATCGAAAAATGCTCCTTGAAAAGGTACATATCATAAAATCCCAACGTGAAATGAATAATCGAGAAAGAATTTAGAAAATCAGTAATGACTAACAATCCTGCCTTACCGACAGTACATTAAAACATGACATATATAACACTGTGTAACACAAGTTTTGTTCTTGGGTAGCAAGTGTTATTTCCTAATTGCTTATGAGTAAAGAGTAGAGAAAAAGGCTATAATTCCCTTCAAACTTTGCTTTTGTGACCAGGACAGTGATATTTTGAAATTTGCCTATTTCCAATTGGACAATGGGCGAATTTGCACATTTTCGTTCACATAAAGTCAGAAAAAGAGCAACATATGAATCAAAATTAACATGTATTTACACTAATGTTAAACAAAAGTGATTACAAAAAGTTTAGAAGCGAGTACTTTGTCGAGATATATAATTGTACTGTAAATCATTTTCACGAATTAGACCCCAGATATAATCTCCCATCATGTTCTCGTTATAAGTTCCTTGGTAGCGGCCTTCAAAGTCGAGTACGAGTATATCCTGGTGAAAGCTCTCGTCTTGCTCCTGGGAATGCGCTCCCATGTTCTTGAGTTTATCATGATGAGCCTCAAGGATTATGACCTTTGAGGGACGTCCTGCAGCCCATTTTGCCGTAGTTCTTCACCATAGTTTTAAACAGCTCCACATAGTTTTCGGCCTTGTGTTTGCCCAGGAAGCCCCGAACCACTGCAACGAACCTGTACCATGTTGCTTTCTCCTTTATCTGTGGTCCGACGAAGACACCGGCTTTGACCTTTGCCTCAGACAGCTTCGGGAAGAAGTCTTGAAGGTACTTGAAGGCAACAGACTCCTTATCTAGAGCTGTGACAAATTGTTTCATAAAGCCTAATCTTATGTGCAGTGGTGGCTCCCACTTGACGTTATTCATCTCCACAGAGAATTCTGTCCGCTGTGGCCAGTCCCGCCTGTGGTAGTGCGCCGCGGTGTCCCTGCTGTCCCAAGGGCAAAGATAGCAGGGAAACTTGGTAAAACTGCCCTGGAGACCCATCAGGAATGCCACCATTTTAAAGTCTCCGATGACCTCCCAGCCGCTGTCATTATACTTAAGGTGTCTAGCAAGGTCTTGACACTGTTGTGTTCTTTGAGGTGCAACGAGTGAGCCAGGGGAAGAGACGGGTACTTGTTCCCGTTATGGAGCAGCACTTTGAGGCTCCTGGATGAGCTGTCAATAAAGAGGCGCCACTCGTTCGGGTTACAGGCGATTCCGATTGCCTCGTATAGACTGTTTACATTGTGGCAGAAGCAGAACCCATCCTGACGGGTGAAGAAGCTGGAAAAACCTAGTTGACGCTTCCTCTGATCTGCGATTTGCACACTTTCATCCAAAACGTTCCACTGCTTGAGGCTAAACGTCAAAAGCTCGGCGTTGGATTTTGTGAAACCAAGATCTTTGATCAAGTCATCGAGGTCTTTTTGATTGGGGTAGTATGGGTCTCTCTCCTCAGCTGCGACTCAGAAATTGTAAATCTGGATCTACAACGTCTTCCTCCCCCTCTGACTTGCTGCTTTGTTCTGTCGACGGCTGCTCTCTCTCTCTCCGGGGGATGGGGTACGAGGAGGTCAGGGCCGTGTGGCACCGGGGCAATGGATGATGGAAAGTCCGGATACGTGATAACAAGTGCATTCTTGCCAGTCCGACGTTTGAAAGGGTCCACCATGCAGAAGTTGCAATTGCTTGAGTGGTCCGTGGGTTCCCGCCAAATTCTTGGGATAGCGAACTACATTGCTCTCTTTTCCCTCCTGTACCATCCTGCAAAAGTACAATATAAAATTATGATCATGAAAAGGAAATTATATATCTGTTTATAGATATATACCACCTATGACTAGGTTGTAAGAGATTCTTTCAACATATTCCATATTTGACATTCTTTTCCAGTGACACTGAAAATCTGAAAAGAAAATGATTGATAGATATTGAAATCTAGAAATTATAGAAAATTTTATAATATAAAATTCCGCCATCCAAACGAACAACAATTGTGTATCTTACCTTCCAGAGTGTTTTGCAGTGCTTGCAGGTGAAATGAGGTGCCCAGAATTTGTCTTGATCCCGACAGGCATGCCGTAATGTGCCTTGTAGGCCTCGCACATCTTAACAGATGCTGCCACGTAGTAATTTTTCGCTCTTGTTTTGATAAATTGGCCGCAGACGGCAAAATGCGTCTGCCGGATGCTTGCAGCCTCTAGGTGCCATATCAGAAAAATCTAAACTGAACTCGGCTGGCTTAAAGCCCTAATATTTATAATACTGTTTATATTACTGGAAACTTCTAGAAAGTTCTATATCAGCTACCCAGCAATGAATCTATCTGGAAAATAGGTAAATTTCAAAATATCACTGTCCTGATCACAAAAGCAAAGTTTCAAGGGAATGATAGCAATATTCTGTACTTTTTAGATATAATCAATTAGAAACTAACACTTGTTACCCAGGAGCAAAAAAGAAAAGCAAAAATATTGTTATTGGCGCTTATGCACCTGGGCATAAGAAGAATGATGATTAGAAGCAAGAGTTTTAGGAGCAGCTTAGTTAGTGTGTCAGCAGTTTTGTTGCATGAGATCGGGTACCAATGATGAGTGACTTAAATGCCAAAGTGAGAAATGTGGCAGTTGAGGGTGTAACAAAGTGGCATGGATTATTCAGTAAGGTTAATGGAAAGAATGAGAAGCTTTTGGAGCTGCGTACTGAAGCTGAGCTGGAGACTGGGAATACTTGTTTGAAATGAGGGACATTTAGATGTATACATATGTGAGTAACAAAGACGGTCATGCTAATAAACAGGCGTGGAAAAGAGAGGCACTTGGATGTAAATGTGCTGAGATGGTGAGCTGGTGGGATGTATGATCAGTACTTGGTGGAGGCGAGGGTGAAGATTTGTGAAAGTATTCAGAAAAGAAGAAACGATATGAGTCAGAAGAATGTGGTGAAAGTAATTGAGCCTGGAAAAGAGACTTGTGTGAAGAAATACCAGAAGAGACAGAGTGTAGAATGGCAAAAGGTGAGAGTAAACGAAGGTAGGGGAGTGGGCGAGGAATGGGAGGTGATTAAGGAAGCAGTGCTGGTATGTTTGAGGTGGGAGGTGGGCAGGTTAGAAAGCGTAGTAAGTGGTGGGTTTAAATAAATTTGCTAATGGAAGAGACAGTAGAGGTATTTGGACGGTACTTATAGGGACTGGGAGATGTACAGAAAAAAAGGTCAAGAGGAAGGTGTGGGGAATGAAAAAAAAAAAAAACTGAATGAGAGTCAGGGAGAGCAAGCATCAGTAAACTTTAGGGACAGTAATATAATGTTTTGGAGGAAGGTTAACAGTGTGAGAAAAACAAGAGAAGAAATAGAAACTTTCGTGAAAGGGACAAGTGGGGAAGTGGTAACAGGTAGTAATGAGGTGAGGAGGATATGGAATGGATATTTTGAAGGACTATTGAATTTGTTTGAGGATAGAGTGGCAGACGTAAGGTGTTTGATTCGGGGAGGTATGCAAAGTGACAGAATCATAAAGTTTGGTTTGGTGAAGAAAGACGAGTTGGTGAAAGCCTTACGTAAGATGAACTATGGCAAGGCAGCTGGGTTTGATAGCATTGCATTTGATTTCTTGAAGGAAAGGGGTGACTTGTTGTTGAATGGATAGTTACGATTTTCATTGGATGTATAGATCATGATGAGGTGCCTGAGGGTTGGCGGAATGCATGTATAGTGGCACTACATAAAGGCAAATAGGGCAAAGGCGAGTGTTGGAACCACAGAGGTATAAGTCTGTTGTATATACCTGATAAGTTGCCTGAGAGAGTAGTGACTGAGATGAAGACATGAACAGAGCATCAGACTGGGGAGGAATATTTAGCTTTAGGAGTGTTAGAGGATGTGTGGATCAGGCGCTTGCTTTAAAGATTTTGTTTGAGAAATACTTAGACGGAAAAATGTGGCATTTATGGACCTGGACATGTATATAATAGGATTGATAGAGATGCTTTGTGGAAGGTCTTACGAATGTAGGTGTGGGGGGAAAGTTGCTAGAAGCAGTGAGTTTTAATTAAGAGTGTAAGCGTGTTTAAGCGTAGGAAGAGAGGAGAGTGAGTGGTTTCAGGTGAGGGCTTCGTTTGCGGTAAGGGTGTATGATGTCACCATGGCTTTTTAATTGGTTTATGGATGAGAGATAAATGGAAGGGTCTTGGGGAGGGGCAAGTATGCCGTCTGTAGGTAGTGAGAGGGCCTGGGAAGTGAGTCAGTTGTTGTTTACTAATGGATGAGCACTGGTGGAAAATTTGAGTGAGAACTGCAGAAGTTGGAGACTGAGTTTAGAAGGGTGTGTGAAAGGAGGACGTTGGGGGTAAATATGAATAAAAACAAGAACATTAGGTTTAGGAGGGCAGAGGGTCAGGGTATTTAGGGAGTGACTCATAAAGTTGATGAGGAGGCGAAGACTCTTGAGAGCACTGAGGAATGTGTGGAAAGAGAGGTCGTTATGTGGAAAGCGAAAGTGGTATAGCGGTCACAACGAGGTTGTGTGGATGCGAAGCATGGGCTGTAGATATGGATGTGCAGAGAAGGGTGGAAGTTTTGGAAATATGATGATTGAGGACAGTATGTGGTGGTGTAAGGTGGTTTGATCAGGCAAGGAATAGAAGGCTAAAAGAGAGGTGTGGTGATAAGATGAATGTGGTCGAGAAAGCTGAAGAGCGTGTGCTGAAATGGTTTTGACATGTGAAGAGAATGGGTGTGGAGAAGTTGACCAAAAGGATGTATGAATCAGAAGTGGAGGAAACAAGAAGGTGGAGACCAAATTGGTGATGGAAGGATAAAGTGATAAAGATCGGGGCCTGAACATGCAAAATGGTGAAAGGCGTGCACGGGATAGAGTGAATTGGAACTCTGTTGTACACAGGGGTCGACGTGCTGTTAGTGGATTGAACCAGGGCATATGAAACAGCCTTGAGGAAACTATGGAAAGGACTGTGGAGCTTGTTTGTGGTTAGGGAAACAGCAAACATTTATGGAATATATATATATATATATATATATATATATATATATCATACTTCCCATGAAAGCAGGATTCGGACCACTACCATTTGTGTGAGAACTGGGAACGCTACCGACTAGGCCACGGACCCCCTTACAGAGAAATGACTATTCGATTACTCTTCGTTTCACTTCCGTTAGTAACGGGGTCTCAATGGGTCATTTCCTGTCAAGCCCACAGAACACGTAATGCCCTCCTGACAGCAGGATTTGATCAGTTACCATCTGCGTTGAAGCTCCATACTTTATGGACAGCGTCCCCAGGGTGCAGACGACGCTTGACGTTCAGTCTCTGCAACCAGACGATGCAAGGCAAGTGACTTAGCGACCGATTCCCGTGTGTCTGGTGAAAACATTTGTGACGCAAGAAATATCATCGTCCTGGTGAAGAGCTTTCGGACGTGACGAGAGACGAAAAGATGACATGTTTATCCCTTTAATTTCTCTTTTGCTTTTCTTTCTTCTTTTGATTTTATTTCCTGGGTATCTTTAAGAGTCCGCTTTCACATTTCTATTCCTTTTTCTTTTCTGTGAGTGATGCCAGGTATATTTCGTTTGCATTTGTGGCTGTTTGGGTTACAATGGAATAATGGTATGGCTAAAAGACCAAAAAAAGGGAAAAAAACTGAATTTTTCTTTCAGTATTCAGCACTCGTGTATAGTTTCATCAGCAGCTTTCACATTTGGTAGGAATTAGTGGTTATGTTTCCTTATGTTTATGTAAAAGTAACAGTGAACTTTAGTGAACATGAGCGCCAATGCGCCTAGGTTTAAGTAAATATTTGAGCCTCAGCTTAATCGTGCGAGTAACTGCTCCATTTTCATCTTCCGTGGATTCTGAACCCTTCTTTCACTGTGATTCTATATGTATATATGTGCAGCCTTATGACCCATGTAACCAACTATAAGAAAAACATCATGTTCTCTAAGATATCAATATCCACTGAGGTACTTGATATCCCTGGTATCATTTCCTTCTTTACGGTGATTTGATTGTAAATTTGAGGAAGTACGTGTTGGTAGTTTAGCCCTGACCCCAGAGTTCGTGTTAGTAGTTCAGGTCAGACCCCAGAGTTCGTGTTGGTTGTTCAGGTCAGACCCCAGAGATAGTGATGGTAGTTCAGGTCAGACCCCAGAGTTCGTGTTAGTAGTTCAGGTCAGACCCTAGAGTTAGTGATGGTAGTTTAGGCCCGACCCCAGAATTCGTGTTAGTAGTTCAGGTCAGACCCCAAAGTTCGTGTTGGGAGTTCAGGTCAGACCCCAGAGTTCATGTTGGTAGTTCAGGTTAGACCCTAGAGTTAATGTTGGTAGTTCAGGTCATGCCCCAGAGTTCGTGTTGGTAGTTCAGGTTAGACCCTAGAGTTAGTGTTGGTAGTTCAAGTCACATCCCTAGATTTCGTGTTGGTAGATTAGCCCAGAACCCAGAATTTGTATTGGTAGTTCAGGTCAGACCCCAGAGCTCGTCTTGGTAGTTCAGGTCAGACCCCAGAGTTCGTGTTGGTAATTCAGGTGAGACCCTAGAGTTAGTGATGGTAGTTCAGGTCAGACCCCAGAATTCGTGTTGGTAGTTCATATCAGACCCCAGAGGTAGTGATGGTAGTTCAGATCTTACCCCATAGTTAATGATAGTAGTTCAGGTCAGACCCCAAAGTTAGTGTTGTTAGTTCAAGTCACATCCCTAGAGTTCGTGTTGGTAGATTAGCCCAGAACCCACAATTTGTGTTGGTAGTTCAGGTCAGACCCCAGAGCTCGTGCTGGTAGTTCAGGTCAGACCCCACAATTTGTGTTGGTAGTTCAGGTCAGACCCCAGAATTCGTGTTGGTAGTTCAGGTCAGACCCCAGAGTTCATGTTGGTAGTTCAGGTCAGACCCCAGAGTTCGTGTTGGTAGTTCAGGTCAGACCCCAGAATTCGTGTTGGTAGTTCAGGTCAGACCCCAGAGTTCGCGTTGGTAGTTCAGGTCAGACCCCAGAGTTCGTGTTGGTAGTTCAGGTCAGACCCCAGAGTTCGTGTTGGTAGTTCAGGTCAGACCCGGGAGTCAGTTTTGTTTGTTCAGGTCAGGCCCCAGATTTCGTGTTTATTACTTCAGGTCAGACCCTAGAGTTAGTGTTGGTAGTTTAGGTCAAACCCCAGAGTTAGTAATGGTTGTTCAGGTCAGACCCTAGAGTTCGTGTTGGTAGTTCAGGTTCGACTCCAGAGTTAGTGATGGTAGCTCGGGTCAGACCCCAGAGTTATTGATGGTAGTTCAGGTTAGACCCCAGAGTTCGTGTTGGTAGTTAAGCCAAGAACCCAGAGTTTGTGTTGGTAGTTTAGCCCAGACCCGAGAGTTATTGATGGTAGTTCAGGTTAGACCCCAGAGTTCGTGTTGGTAGTTCAGGTCAGACCCCAGAGTTAGTGATGGTGGTTCAGGCCAGACCCCAGAGGTCGTTTTGGTAATTCAGGTCAGACTCTAGTGTTGGTAGTTTAGCCCAGACCCAAGAGTTAGTGTTGGTAGTTCAGATCAGACCCCAGAGTACGTGTTGGTGGTTCAGATCAGAACCCAAAGTTAGTGATGGTAGTTCAGGTCAGACCCCGGAGTTTGTGACGGTAGTTCAGGTCAGACCCCAGAGTTTATGTTGGTAGTTTAACCCAGAACCAAGAGTTCGTATTCGTAGTTTAGCCCAGAACCCAGAGTTCGTTTTGGTAATTTAGCCCAGACCCCAGAGTTCGTGTTGGTAGTTCAGGTCCGACCTCAGATTTCGTGTTGGTAGTTCATGTCAGACTCCAGAGTTCATGTTGGTTGTTTAGCCTAGACCCCTCAGTTCGGGTTGTTAGTTCAGGTCAGACCCTAGAGCTAGTGTTGGTAGTTCAGGTCAGACCCCAGATTTCGAGTTGGTAGTTCAGGTCAGATCCTAGAGTTAGTGTTGGTAATTTTGCCCAGAACCCAGAGTTCGTGTTGGTACCTCAGGTCCAACCCCAAAGTTCGTGTTGGTACCTCAGGTCCAACCCCAGAGTTCGTGTTGGTACCTCAGGTCCATCCCCAGAGTTAGTGTTGGTAGTTCAGGTCAGACCCCAGAGTTCGTGTTGGAAGTTTAGGTCAGACCCCAGAGTTCGTGTTTGGTAGTTCAGGTCAGACCACAGAGTTCGTGTTGGTAGTTTAGGTCAGCCCTTAGAGTTAGTGTTAGTAGTTCAGGTCAGACGCTAGAATTAGTGTTGGTAGTTCAGGTCAGACCCCAGAGTTTGTGTTGGTAGTTCAGGTCAGATCTCAGAGTTCGTGTTGGTAGTTCAGGTCAGACCCCAGAGTTTGTGTTGGTAGTTCAGGTCAGATCTCAGAGTTCGTGTTGGTAATTCAGGTCAAATCCCAGAGTTAATGTTGGTAGCTCAATTCAAACCCCAGGGTTAATTTTGGTAATTCATGTCAGATCCCAGAGGTTTGCCTGCGGTGAAATTTAGTCAGTTACATATTTACGTTTACTTTTAATTTTGTTTTCGCGGTACCCGCGCCTGTTTACCAGAGTAAAGGAGTTATCTGCAACGGCAAATAACCGACGACAAAGGACTCAAAAGGAATGGATTATTGTTGTGGCGATGTGGTGAGGTGGGGTAGGGATTTGAGGCAACCAGAGTGAAAAAGTGAAGTGGTTTGACCAGGGTCAGATGGAGGCACAGCCTTTGGGGGAAAAGGAATGAAGTGTGGGATAACGATTCTGGAACCGAGACGATGACCTATCGTTGACATATAAGAGGGTGGGTGGGGGATGTGATATGGCTCTCAGAGAGAGAGAGAGAGAGAGAGAGAGAGAGAGAGAGAGAAAGAGAGAGAGAGCATATGGTAAACAGACAATAGAGGGTCCGTTGCCCCGTCAAAGATAGGTTATCTATCTTAAACTTTCTCTGTTGCTATTTATGTTTTTAGTGGATGATGCAGGGATATAAGAAGGAGCTCTTTCCATCCTAACCCTACACTCCCTCCAGCAAGAGCACCCGGTGGGAGAAAGAATGGAAGAAATACCATGCATTTGTGAAGTAAGCCTGTGTAGAAGTTAACGGGAGAGAATGAAAATGAGATTCCTAATACAAAATATTTCTCCACAGTCTCATCCTCTGCTGCAGTGTAGTGAGTTCGTAAGATTTGAAATGAGAAAAAGGAACTGAAGTATATGAGTATATTTTTCCTTGTGTTCATTCAGTTGATCCCAAAGGTGATGAAAAATTTGTCTGGCCAGTTTGACGGTAACTATTTCGGGGTTCGACGCATCTATTTGCAAGAAAACTTTTTCCCATGTCAGTGTTAGATCTCTTAGTTTTAAGTTTTACTTCCTTTGTCCTAGTAATTGCACGTTCTTGGATCTCAAATATATCTCCATAATCTAAGTTATCGAATTTATTCAAAATTTTGATCATTGTGGCAGGTCTCTGGAAGAAGTCAACGTTTTCCAAGAAGGAAGAGATCTAAGCTCCGCCTTTCTCCATGCGTCAGATTTCCTGGTGCTGGAATCGGTCTTGATGCCCGTCTTTGTACTTGTTCCAACTTTTTCTTATTTGTTATGTGGTTTGGGACCCGAAATGTTCTGCATATTCAAGGCACGCTATTGATAGAGGGTTAAAAATGTTCAAAAATGTCTTCGGCATTTTGTAGTTGATGTTCTTAGCTGTGAAACACGGTATTCGGTTTCCTTTTTCTCTTGCAGCAGAGGACTGTTTATTATATTCAAATTGTTACTAAAATAACAGCTCCAAGATCCTTCTCTTCATTCCATTTTGTTAGCAGATTCCTGAATATTTGATAGTAATGTATAACTCTGTCTCCAAAGTGTATAACTTTACGTTTGTCTACGCTAAATTAAATCTCCTTTTTGTCTGAGCTCTCTACTAGGTTTATCAAGATTTCTTCGAATCATTTCAATTTATAACTCTAACTGCAGGTTTTGCCTATTAATAGTTCCAACTCCTAGTTTCTATATTCCTCAGATTTGGAGATCTCATATTTGAGACCCAATAAATATACATTATGAAAATGGAGCCAAGGACCGACCCCTGTGGCACACCACTCGCCACATTCAGCCAGTCTGAGGCTTCAATTTAAAACTACACATTGCTTTCTGTCGCTTTTCCCTAAGCCTATATATACCAAGTCTTCCCACTCTGACTCCAAAAAAACGGGCCCGACCGTGCAGGCTAATTTGTGACGTCACAGGGCCCTGAAACCTTAGTTGATTCATTAGTCCTGTACCAGCTCGTTTTCTTTGTTTAGGGCCAATGACGTAGCATACAGGCTCCACCCACATACATATGGGTTGACTTGGTAAATATAGGTTTAGGGTGTGCCAGTTACTGAACCATGTCCTGTGTGGTACTTTATAGCTATAGTATATCAGAAGATACATTTGCTTCCCAGTTGTCATAATGAACAGTGAGATACTCTATAGCATCTGTTAGACATGCTCTTTCGTTGTTGGAAGCCATGTTGGTTGTCCGATATAATTTTTGCAATTTATAAATGTCACAGATTTGTCAATTTTTTTCATCGTTTTACTAGGATTGACGTCAGGCTAATAAAGCGGTAATTCAAGGCACATTTTTTATTTATCTCCTTTCTCATGTATAGGGGTGACATTTGCCACTTTTCAGTCAGTAGGCAGATTGCCTTCCGTTAGTGACGTTAAATATTTTGTTAATAGGAAATATTAGTTGCTGTCAGACATTCAAGAATTTGGGCTAACTTATCATGGCCGGTCGATTTGTTTACGTTAATTTCGTCTCAAGTGATTTAGCACTTCATGACTCTTATTTCCGTTATTTTTACGTTTTCGTCAGCAGACCCACGCAACATTCTTTTTCCGTTTGAAGTATGCATGATTTTTCCTGTCTGGTATGTACAGAGTTAAAGGAATTGTTTAGAATAAAGGCCACTTCCTCCTCTTCATTAGTTATTTTTACTGTGTTAGCTTATTTGTGTCCCTGTTTTATTTTGTACGTTCTTTTTCTGTCTTAAATATGCGAGTCCTTCTCTGGTGTTATTTCCAACAATTACGGAAATTCTTTCTTCATGATTTTTTTTTTTTACCTTTGTATTTCCTCTTGCTAACTTGAATTTCTTGTACTTTTTTGTGAATTTACTTTTCACTTTTCGTAGTAATCCAGGTCAGTTGTGAGTTTACACTAGCTTTTGGCATTATTTTTGGTACGTTTTTACTCTCAATAAAAAGTAGTATGTTTTTATAAACTCAATTAAAAGTAGTATGTTTCTATAAACAGTCTCCATCACTTTCACTGTATCAGTATAGAGAATTTTTATTTAGTTACTACTATCAGTTTCATGTTTTGTTTTATTGAATTTTTTGTCTTCTGTGATCTGGGATCAAGAGTTTATCATTAATCTTAAATCCTGTATTTACCTTTAGTCAGATGATATTATGGTCGCCATTTGTCAGAACTTCAAAAGCGATGATGTAACCTGGCGCTGGTAAGGGCAAGATTGAGGATATTTTGGTCCAAAGTCGATTCATTATAAGATTAACTAATCAAGAAAAGTGCCTTCAGTCAAGTTAATTAATCTGTTGCCCTCTCGATCACCTGTTAACGTACTGAAGTTTATACTCGGATTGTTAAACACCTTCAATGAAAACTTCCTTGTTTACATTAGATTTTTTTCTCTGTTCAACGTTTTATCGTTTCTTCATCTTGCGTATGGGGTCTAGATATGTTGCCAAAGGCAGTTCGTTTTTATTTTTGTCAGCGTTGTCAATGTACAGAGAATCACAAGTATCGGTGTCTTGCTTGCTTACGTTAACCAAACTTAGGTTGTTTTCAGCAAACGATCTTTTGTGTTCTCGGCGAGTGAATGTTTATTTCAGAGTTTGACAACGTATCTGAGAATGTGATAATGTTGGGTTTCTCCGTGATAGCATATCATATCAGCTCATTTCGTTTTGAAATAATTCTCGTAGCATTTTTGTATATCAACCTAATTTTGTTTTGCGCTGTTTGAGTGCCTTGAGAATCAGTTGTCTAGGCCTAGTAAAAAGATTATAGTTATTGGTGTGTGTTTGAAGCTTTGCTGTGTGTTACTATGTGTTCGTATGTGTTACTAAGTGTTTTTTGGATGACACTGAAATAAAGGTCATCTCTTCTAGAGAGGCTTCTGTCACAGGTAGAATGATCCCACTCATCAGTACAGAAAACGTTTCCTTCCTCTCTACACAGCGCCTCAAATTTATTGCGTATTCCTAGGAATTCACTGAAGGTGCAGAATGTACACTTGCCCACAGGAGTTTGCGAGCATGTACCTAGTCTGTTTACGTCAACAGAGCTGGTAACGCTGTATTGGGCAGGAGTAAGAGGACGTGGAACACAGCAGTGTGACATGAAATGTTAAATGCTCTATATTGCAAATGGTGACTAGTGCAAATATTGTTACGGTAAACAATAATGACTTTTATTATCCGATCAGAGGCAATTACAGACGTGTGAAGACAGCGATATCACTGGCCAGAGAAGGGTGGGTGAATACAGGGTAGGGAGTGTCATGGAGACTGAGGAATAGGAGAAGGGGAAGATGGGTGTCTAGAGGTCACAAGACATGCCTATTTGCCCGTAAATATTACAAGTTCCTGTTTGACACAGTTTCTGTGTTTATTTCAACCATATGGCATACAGAATCCTGCGTGGACCTCCACAGTGGAGACTTGTTAATAATGTGTCATCTAACATAATTATTAAGTGATGAATGACAGCTGTTGTACGACAGCTGCTGATCTTGGTAACACCACGAAATATTACGTCCACTGACATTCATGGTTGTTTTTTAATATGCCTGATCGTTATCAGTTATGCTCACTATGCTATAACATACTATACTAGAACCTGCCACCAGACCTTTCTGCAAGAACAATTTGACTACTTTATCAGTGGC